>JASANF010016563.1:0-33879 GCA_030248245.1 Trissonchulus sp. WLG1_4 | reverse complement strand
AAAAGCTATATCCCAATATCTAGATCAAGAAGATTACGATTATACATTTGTTCAATAACTCCTCTGTCAGTTGAGGCAGCTTCCCACAATTTTGTGCAGCTGTCTGTTTTACAGGTGATGTTTAGTTCACAGCCGATGCCATGAGGTATTGAGAACGAATTTAGAACCAGACGAAGTCTATGTAGCGTACATACGTACAACGCGCGCAGCGCCAGCCGCCAGCTCTTGGTGCGTGAGGGGCTGGAGTGAGGCCGTGTTGTCTTCCTCGACGCGATGGATGGCGTACTCGAACAGCAGGGCCGACGGGGTGTCCGACAGCACCGCTGACAGTTCGCCATACTGAAACACGAAAGCAAAGGTCATCACACAGGTGTATGCGTCAAACATGCAAGGTGGGCTGGGGGGGGGGACGTCTGCCATATGGTCCGGTGGTCAGATTTTATCAAAAGTGACGTTTTAAAAAGCCTCTGGTTTAGTAGTTTGCAAAATTGCATGCTGATCGGTTTGCGCACATGACGGTAATCTTGAAGAAATATACCCTAGTAGAGCCCAATTTGAGAAACCGAAAGTTTACCTACACATACGTATTTTCAAAAAAATAGAGCTCATAGCAATAAAATACGTTGAGAAAAGATTCAGAAGCCAAAAAGTAGCTAACGAAAAATAAATATAAAAAACAGGGTTTTTTTTCAAAATCGGCACTGTGTACATGATGTGTAAATTAAGAATTTGCTGTGTAAATTAAGGATAATGTTGTGTAAATTTTTAAAAGTATTTTTGCATTTTTTAGGTAAAAATTGACCGTTTTTTCACGTGAAAAGTAATATTTCGACTTTGAGACTGGAACTACATACGAAAATAAAAAATGAGATAATTGAAAATTTTTGCGTTTTTGTCAGTTCAAGTATCCGACACTCCAGGGCAAGCCCCCCTAAAATTTCGAAAATTCTGAAACAAGCCCTGACACCCAGGCCGAGACCCCGTGTATATACATGCATGGTTTACACAGAGAGTTGTTCTATCAGCCAGATCCTACTAATTTTTTTTCAAATCCGGGTGTAAAACTTTTACAGTACTTTGACGTAGGACAAGAAATCGCACAGACAGGCTCAGCGTGGCTGATTTTTCACTGTCAACTTTCAAGTGCATAAAAACGAATGCTGAAATAAAAAAAATCATAAGCCGTTTAAGAGCAGAAACTGAAAACTTTTTGTTTTGGGGTCAAAAATTAGACTTAATTTTGTTAGGACAAAGAGGTCTCAGGCACAAATCGCCACTTCGCGAATTTTTGTAATTTTTACAACCAAAATAGGCCGTTTCATCAACTTCTGGGGCAAAATAGGGCTCTGTAAATCAGTGTGTATTTTTATTTTTTGCTGTGTAAATTAGGCGGCCGATGTGTAAATACACCCTATTTTACACAAAAAAAACAGTGATGAAAAATATCCAATTTTTGTTAATATTGCTCAACGTATTTGGGAAGATATTTGTTCAAAAGGTCTGCCTACCCATACGACTTTTTTAAAAAGTTGCAGCTATCCATTTGCTACATAAAACTGTTTTAAAAAGTACCAAAAGCCATATAGAAATTTTTGGTATAAAGATTTAAAGATTTTCCCATTGAAAAATAGGTTGAAATTTCAAGTTAAACTAAATTTGACGTTTCGCACATCACATGACAGCTAGTTAAATTTGAAACAACTACAATTCTTCTTCAGTTAACCAATGAACTTGACTGAAAAATTTCATCGCCCAAAGTCAGTTATTCAGAGCACCACCTTAAGCCATTTCAAAAATACTGGCAATCACACGTAGTGTTTGTGACCGGCCGGAATTTTCGGCCGGCCGGCCGGCCGCCGGCCGGCCTGATGGCCGGCCGGCCGAAAAAAGCCGGCGCCGGCCGGCCGGCCGGCCGGTTAAAGACACCGGCCAGCCAGCCAGATTCAACCGACTGACAAAATTAGGTCGGCATAACAATCCGGCACGCTAAGTTTATGCCGAAATGACACTCTGGACTGGTTTTATCCAAAAATTCTGCCGTTCCGGCCGGCCGGCCGGCCGAAACTCTTCGCCGGCCCGGCCGCCGGCCGGCCGGCCGGCGGCTTTCGCGGCCGGTCACAAACACTAATCACACGTAAAACAGCTATTGGTCTGTAGTTAGCTACACAGCTGACTCGTGCCGCCTTTTTAAAAACTGGGGTTACTAATCTGTTTTAAAGTGATTGGGTACACTTCCCAACCACAGCCATGTGTTAAAAATATCAACCGGGGGTGAACGAACAGATTGTCGCTGTCATGCCATGCGCAACAAGGATGGTTGGAGACCATAAAAACCTGCGGCTTTTTCTGGTTTCATCTTTTTCTAAACGGTGATCATTTCATTATCAAGAGTACATAATGGGATTATACATTTCTATTATGTATAATCGTATTCTAAATCCAGGAGCACATACTCTTATTAAATTGTACTCTTGTTATCATTCATGAATTTATACATGGTATCAGCAATATTGGGCATTAATTACATGCTTTAACGCAATTCTGGTATTGGAATTAATGTTATGGCATTTTGATTGGCTAATGCATCAACTGGTCGTTGTCTGCTGTACTTTACCTTCGGATTAGAATGTGCCTTTGATTCGAGCGTAATCCACTGTTTTTCTTTGCGTTTCAGTCTTTCCTTTTCACTGAAACAAATCATGCACTGAAGCACTCCAATAAATTTGGTAAAAGACTGCCCAAAAATTAATGCTGGACCCTGAGACAAAAAGAAACACATTGTTTCATTACAACCCAATACCATATAATATATCGTCATAAATTAATTAATAAACTCATATACATTAATTAATTTATTCATGATTTGCTCACAAAAAATCTCACAATATTTTACTGACACAGGAAATTACCTCTCCTTCTGCTGTTTATAGTTCTGAGTGCATTCATCAAACAACTTCTGATTCATTTCCATAAATAGTTTGAGTGCATTGTATATCAGTCCATGTATTGTCCTGAAAATATAATCATCATATCATTTGCAAATTTCGTGACATTAACCTGAATATAGCAGAACAATATAAGACGATTCTGTCTTTTTTGTTTGTTTGTTTGTTTTTATGAAACGCTTATTGTTTTTAAATGGTTTTTTAAGATTATAAGAAGTTGTTTAGATATGTATGAAATGCATATGAATAGTTTAGTTTAAGTAAATTGAATAGTTCGAACAAAGAAGATAACGAAAATCTAAATAATCTAATAACATTATTATGTCCACAATAAGCCCAGAAAGTTTTCCAAAAAAAGTAGTTTTTCACTTCAAAAACTCATCAACTGGTGAATAAACTGAAATAAAAAAATAAAAATAAATGAAATAAAATAAAATGAAATAAAATAAATAAAATAAACCACACGTGACTAGTCACATGACCTGTTAGGCAATTTAGGTCTAAAAAACCCAGTAGCGATTGCCTACTTGTTCCAATGACTTTTGGAATTTTTGTAGAGGGCGGGAAACATGATTGGAATAATGACGTTGGCGTTGTCGCTGATCAAGCTCATGATGTACTCATTATTCCAGTAGTAGAGGGCACGCTCCGCCACCTGAAACAACAAGCAAAACCCCTGGGCTTACCGTCCGGCTGATTGAGCCTCGGGTGCTCGCTGCTCATCTCCGTTTTAAGTGGCCTGCAGCGTCAGGGGTTCGACCTCAGAAGCGACTACACTAGTGGAGAGGGGCAGTCCCTGACATATTTTTAGTAGGGGGGGTTTCAATTAATGGGATGTCCCCCTACCCCATAGCTTAAATTTTTTCCGAAAAGACGTTTTAACGACTTTAAAGCTCTAGCGATGTCGCTTTTGTAGGGTTTTTGGGTCTTTTGGGTCAAAACATGGCAACAGCTTTGGTTCCAGTTATTTACATCTGCAATGCGCCTTCACGGGGGCTACAATGTGTGCAAATTTGACGCAAATCGAAGACCCTAAAATTTTGACCAATACACGTACCTAGCCCGCATTAAGCAGTAATAATTTTAAGTTTACTTGAAAATGGGGACTGGAAACGCATCGGGCAAGCTGCTTGAAGAGCGGGACCATGATTTTCTGGAACTCAGCCGGCTCGATCACATCCAGGATCTCCTCCAGCTCGTTCAAAAACATCACCTAAAACAAAAAAATAAATAAATAAAATAAAAACATAAAACACAAAATAATAGTTTTCTTCAAGCTTCTGCTTCATTCTTGTCTTATGCATACTATCCGAAAAACGGTTCGCAAAAAGCTTGGGCAGAAAAACGCTGTTAAATGCAAATAGTTTCTGACTATCCGGTATCCAGATACCACGGGTTTCAATATTTCGAGAGTTAGCAGGCAGCTTTGTCTTCAAAATAGCCAGTAAAAACAATCTAAATAGTATATACATGCGGGAGCGCTAATATCTCGTCTATCTTGCCGGCTTTTTTCAAAATTTCCAAAAAGGAAACAATCTTACAATCTACTGTAACCTTGTCTTATTGTCTTGTATGAAGGTAAAATTAAGCTAGACCACCAAAACATGTTGACTGCAAAATAATAACAATCGGCTTTTAAGTAACTAAACATTACCTCTTTCGGACTGTGAACCTTGGGCCAATACTTTAATAAACCCCGTATCACCTGAAATAAATATATTAAATGTATGATTATCACACTTCTATAAAATTGCAAAAAACAGCAAGCATCTTTTTATCAACAAAGGCTAATTCTAAACCAATCAGTTTAGTACATAAAATTATACTGCGTCATAAAGTCAAACCTGTGAGCGATATATTGCCCCCTAAAAGATCAAGGCTTTTCTAAATAGCCAAAATGTCGGGAAGCTATGGGGGTGTCCAGGAAGCTGCCAGAACTACACAATATCTTTCAATTCGGTAATCTTGAATTAACCTTAGTCTAAAGCCTAGCTCATACTTCCAGCTGTTGGTGAAAATGCATAGCTTTTACAAGCGAATTTTTAATGTTTAAGGCCCGGTTCACACAGACTTACTTTTTACTTTTTCCTTTTTACTTTATACTTTTTACTTTTGACTTTATACTTTTTACTTTTGCAAAAGTGTTCACACAGGCTTACTTTTTACTTAAGGAAGATTGCATTCAATTGGCTGGCTTTGGTGTACTTGTCTGTCACAATGCAAATCTAACCAATAATAATGAAGCTCAATAGGCGGAGCTTCTCTCAGAGCATTTTGATTGGCTAGATTGCAAAAGTAAAAAGTAAAAAGTAGAACGCGTTTCTACTTTTACTTTTGGCCAAAAGTAAAAAGTAAAAAGTAAAAAGTACGTTCTGTATGAACCGAAATTTTTACTTTTGGCCCAAAAGTAAAAAGTAAAAAGTACGTCTGTGTGAACCGGGCCTTAGCTAGCCTTATGGCATAATAATAAATCACTGAATGCAAAAAAAGTCTTGCATCAGTAACCATTTTTCTGCACTAGCTTACAGACACTTCCTTCCGGATACGGACAAAAGTATGAACCAGTCACAACCATACACGGGCGTGGAGTGTGGGGGTTTCACACATCCCCCAAAAAGGTGCGTCAATCCCCCCCTTCTCCCCAGCATGTTTCGAAGGTCGCTCATGACGCCAAAAACGAAGCGAAATTTGGGCACATGAAAAAAAATGGCCGGACACCTTGCTTCGCACCCCCCCCCTCCCCCAGAATTTGCTGTCTACCCACATACGGTCACAGCCAATCAAAACTTCCACACTCAGCCCCTACTGGTTCAGTGAGACTAGGATCCTTTTCCAGGAACTGTACGACACAGTAGGCCAGCTGGGGATGATATACGCTGAGGGACTTGACTTTGTGCAGGGGCAGCAGGGCGCGCAACAGGAATACTTTGTGCTCCTCCTTCAGTGGCAGGGCAAAGCCATTGATAATACTACAATCACAATCACAAAGGGTGGCTGGCTGAACGGACATACGGCTGTAAGTATGAATCGATCCTTACACTCAATGCACTTTGATTTGGTGCATAATACAGCACAGACTTATGTTAGCCTGCTGAAAGTTACCAGTATGTAGCTTACTTGGACTATTTTCAAGTGTGGCAACTTTCATTGACTAAGTGAACTTATGCTGTCTTAGTAACCAAACGGAATAGAAGCTAAACCGATAAATTCAATTTTAGATAAGCAAATAGATTTCAATACTAAATATGACTAACTTAATTGTATTAAATTAAATACACTAACTCACTATTCCATAACCAATAATATATACAAACCTGATCCATAAAAACGTCTATAAATAAAAATCAATTTTACTCCTAACTGCATTTTGATAAACTTGAAAGTAATCAACTACAGCTCTGGAACTATCAAGCAAATGGTAAAGTGGAAATGTAAATATTTGTATATTTATTAGTTTTTGTTTTTTTTTAATTAACACAAAACCCACCTTCCTAATATTTCCAGCAACTCTGCTATGCCATTATGATGCTCAGTCTCATAAATGAACCTGCCAAAACAAAAGGAACTCATTAAACAATAATAAGACAAACTTTCCACAAACCACAATAAATATGTACGACAAACAACGAATCGCACAAAACCTCGCTGTACCGATTCTTAATTAATACTTTTAAATAGTAGACAAAAGGCTTAGGACGCTGACAAAATTTTAAAAAGTTAATACAAAATGACGCAAAAAAATCTGAACGTAGTATATATATATATATATATATATATAATGATTCGATTTAAGGTGGTAGTGTCGCCAAAAAATTTTAAAAAGTTAATACAAAATGACGCAAAAAAATCCGAACGTAGTATATATAATGATTCGATTTAAGGTGGTAGTGTCGCCAAAGCAGTTTTGCACTTAGGTAGCAAAAAGAGAGCTTTTTGCTTTGAAATAGTACATTACGTCCTCTGAGAAACTAGTTCAATGCTGTATGGCTCCAAATAATTACTGCCACACACAGAATACCAATATCGACCAATATCTTAGAGCAATCGTTATTTGTAATCGAGACATCACACAATAGGGACGAAAAGATCAGCAAAACAAGCACGATATCAGACTGGCCAGCTTGTGAAGTATATTTAACGTATCGACGAACAATTTTTTGCCACAAATAAGAAAAAAGAAAAGCATAGGTACGTTTTTCTTTTGATTTCAAAATAAGCGACTAGACTTTTTAACATTTATCATCATTGCTGTGAGTACTACACAGTTTACACACCGCTTGACCAAGGGCGTAGCCAGGGGGGGGGGTCGCGGGTGTCGCGACCCCCCCCCTTTTCGTCGAACCTGAAGAAATTGTACACAAGGGTCCCTTTGGTTTTTATTGCCCGGCCGAAAAAAATTTCCGATACGTCTCCAATTGACCAAATTTGGCCTAAAAATAAAAAATTCTAAATTTTTTCCTGGGGGCTGCCGCCCCCAGACCCCTGCAACCTTGTGGTTCACTATTTCTTGTTATTATCTGTTATCAAACCCTAAGCATGTATACACGAGGACATTGTTACATTTATATACTTGTGCAACAAACTATCTGATGTGATGGTACCATCTTTTGTTTTAATTTTTCTGTCTGAAAAAATTTCTGATACGTCTCTAATTGACCAAATTCGGTCTAAAAATTGGAAAATTCTTTTTCTTGGGGGCTGCCGCCCCCAGACCCCTGCAACTTTAAGGTGTAGTATCTTGTGTTTGTGAAAAGCCGGCCTAAAAAATTTCTGATATGTCTCCAATTGACCAAATTCGGTAAAAAATTGAAAAAATCTCCAACTTTTTTTCTGGGGGCTGCCGCCCCCAGACCCCTGCGCAGGGTTTATTTTTTCATTTTTTTCTTGGTGGCCAGCTGGCCACTAGACCCAATAATTTAGTGGCCAATGCAAAAATTTAGTGGCCAATTTTAAAGATGCGTTCACAATTTACTCAGTTAAAAAACACTGAAAATTACCTAACCGAGAGGCCTTTCAGCTTCCAGAAGCAAGCAAATTTGGAAAGTACGAAGTTTTTTGACATTACAAACCACGAATTCACTAAAATGTCATTTTTGCAATTGCAAGACAGCTACAACGATACACTACATGGTGTATATATTAAGCAAATAAACTGCCAACAATGCACTCATGTACATTTATACACATACTGCACATACTGTCATGAGAGACAAACCCACAGAGGCGCAGGGGTCTGGGGGCGACAGTCCCCACACAAAAATTGCATAAAATCTGGTTGCTTGGTCGAATTTTGTTAATTGGAGACGTATCAGAAATTTTTTTCAGCAGACAGAGAAGGTAAATCGCAAGGGGGAACGTCACATCACAGTGTATTACACAAGTAAATGCAGCATAATGTACACTTATGATTGTGCAGTATACATTGCTATTGATCACCTGCATGAGGGTCTGGGGCGAGAGCCCCCAGAATCCTGGCGATTTTTCTGATTTTGAAACACATTCTTCATGTTAAACTTCACTTTTTGGTGGCCAGATTGGCCACCAGCCCAAAATTTTCAGTGGCCAATCCATAATTTTAGTGGCCATGGCCACCAGTTTGGCCCAAAAAAAAAACGCTGCCCCTGCGAGACCCATATGGCTCAGTGGTCTTGCGTTTACAATGCGCGCGTAAGTACTAAAATCGCTAAAAACTTCACTTCAACTTGAAAATTACTATCACTGAGTGAGCAAAAAAGTGGACAAGGTGCGACCCCCCCCCCCTTTTCAAAAAATTTAGTGTGCATAAACTACAACAAAATATGTGCTTTAAGCTTATGTAAACAAATGAAACAAATAGATTGATTGTGACGAAATTATCGAATGTGAAACTGAATAGGTTTTAAAATGTCATTTTCCGGCTGTGCAGCTTCATTGCAAACTTACTGAATAGTGAATGCAGCACTAAATTCGTTGAAACTTAGCAAACAATTTTACCTTGACATTTTGAAAATATGGAAAAAAACAAATTCTAAAATTTTACTGAACAAGTTTTACAGACATGCAAAGTTGACTGCTTTCGCGACACTACCCCCGTAAAACATAACTTGAAACGGTTAGAAGATTGCTGAAAATTGTAATACGTGTTCGCACTGTTTGTAAAATAGAAAATTAGATCAGGAAACAGTCGAGTTTCCTACATTTACAAGCAGCTCCGGCTATTGACTAAACTGCAAAGTGCAAACCAACAAATTTTTTAACATAACGTAACGTAACGGCTGCTTTTTAGTTCCTGTAAAATGCTCTTTCTACTACTGGCCGTTTCAAGCCGCCAAAACCAGGATTAAATGCAGCAATAACTCTCCATTGAATACTCATAAAAAATAACACATCTCCATTGAATACTCATAAAAAATAACACAAAGTCACACATGTAACGAAAACTTCTTTCCCACCCTCCGCTTCGCGAACATTTTACACACGGCAAGACCTCCACTCATCTGCCGCTGGTTGGACCTCACCTCTCCCCCTGTGTCCTGCAACCAAAGTTTAGAGGGTCTTCCCCCCTGCAGGCAACTAACTACCATGTGTGCAGAGGCAACAAATCAAGGCAACACAGTAAGGCAGAATACACAATATTCAATTAAGGCTAGGAGATAAAAACAATATTTATGTTTATTAAAATTACATATATTTTGCGGAAGAAAATAAATAAGTTACATACACGAAAGCTGACATCCTTCGTCATGAAACACCAGTGACCCACCAACGAAACATGACTACGGAGCAACTGACGCGCTACATGCCCAGCCTAGTATCCCCCTAAGCACATACACGAAAGCTGACATCCTTCGTCATGAAACACCAGTGACCCACCAACGAAACATGACTACGGAGCAACTGACGCGCTACATGCCCAGCCTATTATCTCCCTAGACATTCGATCCCTCTATTCAGCTGAAACTTACGTACATACAAGCACATACACGAAAGCTGACATCCTTCGTCATGAAACACCAGTGACCCACCAACGAAACATGACTACGGAGCAACTGACGCGCTACATGCCCAACCTAGTATCTCCCTAGACGTTCAATCCCTCTATTATCTGAAACTTACGTACAAGCACATACACGAAAGCTGACATCCTTCGTCATGAAACACCAGTGACCCACCAACGAAACATGACTACGGAGCAACTGACGCGCTACATGCCCAGCTTAGTATCTCCCTAGACATTCGATCCCTCTATTTCGCCGAGACTTACGTACAAGCACATACACGAAAGCTGACATCCTTCGTCATGAAACACCAGTGACCCACCAACGAAACGTGACTACGGAGCAACTGACGCGCTACATGCCCAGCCTAGTATCTCCCTAAGCACATACACGAACACGATAGCTGACATCCTTCGTCATGAAACATCAGTGACCCACCAACGAAACATAACTACGGAGCAACTGACGCGATACATGCTCTACGGAGCAACTGACGCGCTAAATGCCCAGCCTAGTATCTCCCTAGACATTAGATCCTTCTAATTAGCTAAAACTTGCGTACAAGCACATACACGAAAGCTGACATCCTTCGTCATGAAACACCAGTGACCCAATAACGAAACATGACTACGGAGCAACTGACGCGCTACATGCCCAGCCTATTATCTCCCTAGACATTCGATCCCTCTATTCAGCTGAAACTTACGTACATACAAGCACATACACGAAAGCTGACATCCTTCGTCATGAAACACCAGTGACCCACCAACGAAACATGACTACGGAGCAACTGACGCGCTACATGCCCAGCTTAGTATCTCCCTAGACATGCGATCCCTCTATTTAGCCGAGACTTACGTACAAGCACATACACGAAAGCTGACATCCTTCGTCATGAAACACCAGTGACCCACCAACGAAACATGACTACGGAGCAACTGACGCGCTACATGCCCAGCCTAGTATCCCCCTAAGCACATACACGAAAGCTGACATCCTTCGTCATGAAACACCAGTGACCCACCAACGAAACATGACTACGGAGCAACTGACGCGCTACATGCCCAGCTTAGTATCTCCCTAGACATTCGATCCCTCTATTTAGCCGAGACTTACGTACAAGCACATACACGAAAGCTGACATCCTTCGTCATGAAACACCAGTGACCCACCAACGAAACATAACTACGGAGCAACTGACGCGCTACATGCCCAGCTTAGTATCTCCCTAGACATGCGATCCCTCTATTTAGCCGAGACTTACGTACAAGCACATACACGAAAGCTGACATCCTTCGTCATGAAACACCAGTGACCCACCAACGAAACATGACTACGGAGCAACTGACGCGCTACATGCCCAGCCTAGTATCTCCAGAAACCCGATTCTTCTATTAGCTGAGACTTAACGTACAAGCACATACACGAAAGCTGACATCCTTCGTCATGAAACACCAGTGACCCACCAACGAAACATGACTACGGAGCAACTGACGCGCTACATGCCCAGCTTAGTATCTCCCTAGACATTAGATCCTTCTAATTAGCTAAAACTTGCGTACAAGCACATACACGAAAGCTGACATCCTTCGTCATGAAACACCAGTGACCCACCAACGAAACATGACTACAGAGCAACTAACGCGCTACATGCCCACCTAGTATCTCCCAGAAACAATCCCATTCTACTTTAGCTAACCTACGTACAAGCACATACACGAAAGCTGACATCCTTCGTCATGAAACACCAGTGACCCACCAACGAAACATGACTACGGAGCAACTAACGCGCTACATGCCCAGCCTAGTATCTCCAGAAACCCAATCCTTCTACTTAGTTCAACCTACGTACAACGCACATACACGAAAGCTGACATCCTTCGTCATGAAACACCAGTGACCCACCAACGAAACGTGACTACGGAGCAACTGACGCGCTACATGCCCAGCCTAGTATCTCAACAGAAACCCAATCCCTCTATTATCTGAAACTTACGTACAAGCACATACACGAAAGCTGACATCCTTCGTCATGAAACACCAGTGACCCACCAACGAAACATGACTACGGAGCAACTGACGCGCTACATGCCCAGCTTAGTATCTCCCTAGACATTCGATCCCTCTATTTAGCCGAGACTTACGTACAAGCACATACACGAAAGCTGACATCCTTCGTCATGAAACACCAGTGACCCACCAACGAAACATGACTACGGAGCAACTGACGCGCTACATGCCCAGCTTAGTATCTCCCTAGACATTCGATCCCTCTATTTAGCCGAGACTTACGTACAAGCACATACACGAAAGCTGACATCCTTCGTCATGAAACACCAGTGACCCACCAACGAAACATAACTACGGAGCAACTGACGCGCTACATGCCCAGCTTAGTATCTCCAACAGAAACCCAATTCTTCTACTTAGTTAATATTATACGCACATACACGAAAGCTGACATCCTTCGTCATGAAACACCAGTGACCCACCAACGAAACATGACTACGGAGCAACTGACGCGCTACATGCCCAGCCTAGTATCTCCCTATACAAAAGATCCGACTATATTCTGAAACTTAAATACAAGAACAGACACGAAAGATCACATCCTTCGTCATGAAACACCAGTGACCCACCAACGAAACATGACTACAGAGCAACTAACGCGCTACATGCCCACTTGAGTATCTCAACAGAAACCCAATTCTTCTACTTTAGCTCAGACCTACGTACAAGCACATACACGAAAGCTGACATCCTTCGTCATGAAACACCAGTGACCCACCAACGAAACATGACTACGGAGCAACTGACGCGATACATGCTCAGCCTAGTATCTCCCTAGACATTCGATCCCTCTATTCAGCTGAAACTTACGTACAAGCACATACACGAAAGCTGACATCCTTCGTCATGAAACACCAGTGACCCACCAACGAAACATGACTACGGAGCAACTGACGCGCTACATGCCCAGACTAGTATCTCCCTAGACATTAGATCCTTCTAATTAGCTAAAACTTGCGTACAAGCACATACACGAAAGCTGACATCCTTCGTCATGAAACACCAGTGACCCACCAACGAAACATGACTACGGAACAACTGACGCGCTACATGCCCAGCCTAGTTTATCCCTAGACTTCGATCCCTCTATTCAGCTGAAACTTACGTACAAGCACATACACGAAAGCTGACATCCTTCGTCATGAAACACCAGTGACCCACCAACGAAACATGACTACGGAGCAACTGACGCGATACATGCTCAGCCTAGTATCTCCCTAGACATTCGATCCTTCTATTTAGCGAAGACATACGTACAAGCACATACACGAAAGCTGACATCCTTCGTCATGAAACACCAGTGACCCACCAACGAAACATGACTACGGAGCAACTGACGCGATACATGCTCAGCCTAGTATCTCCCTAGACATTCGATCCTTCTATTTAGCGAAGACATACGTACAAGCACATACACGAAAGCTGACATCCTTCGTCATGAAACACCAGTGACCCACCAACGAAACATGACTACGGAGCAACTGACGCGCTACATGCCCAGACTAGTATCTCCCTAGACATTCGATCTCCTCTATTCAGCTGAAACTTACGTACAAGCACATACACGAAAGCTGACATCCTTCGTCATGAAACACCAGTGACCCACCAACGAAACATGACTACGGAGCAACTGACGCGCTACATGCCCAGACTAGTATCTCCCTAGACATTCCATCCATCTATATAGCCGAAACTTACGTACAAGCACATACACGAAAGCTAACATTCTTCGTCAAAAAATGACAAGTGACCCACCAACCAAACATGATGACTACATACCTAGTATCTCCCAGACATGCAGATGAGATCTTTTCATGTAGATGATACCAAGTCATCAAAACATTTGTCAGACTCAGAATGAATGTCTTACGCTTCAAGGAAAAGTTGGCTACAGAACTTAGGCTCAGGTCAAAAAGCACCATCTTTCCGATACGCAGTATATGAAAGCTGTGTCTCACTCTTCAGTGTAATATGACACGCATTATGAAATCAAACTAAATTCAAATTGTTTAAAAATCCAGCATAGTACCCAACAGACAGGAATAAGGTAGCACATAAATATAAAATTTAAGCATGTACGAATAATAGTATTGCGGTAGTGTAGTTCAGCTATCAATAACGTGAAATAAGAAGAACGTGTGATAAAAAGAATTGAATATTGGGAAGTGAAAAATGGTCATCAATTATTGAGTGTGTGTCTGTGCTAGATTGTTAAACATATGGGTGGATTTCACGAAGGTGGTTTTACTAAACCATTGGTTTTACATAATATTATATTATATACGCTTTGCATGATTTGCACATACTTTCATTACAAAATAGCGCCTGATTCGTTACGAATTCTGTAGATTTACTTAAACATGATTTTAGCTCAGTTGAAATTTGAAACCTGCAGCACAGCAAGCCTCTGTTCCGCTGAAATTTCAACTGACCTAGCTTGAACCAGGGTTTAAGAAAACCTAGCAAATTCGTAACGAATCAGGTTAAATCTAATCCGTTAAATCCAATTTTGGATAATGCCCTGAGTCTTCAATTCTGATAGAGAAAACTCCTCCAATTAAAACTCCAAATAAAATGACTGATATAGCTGTATGAATTCAATGTGAAGCCCTCAACCAATATCAACAATGCCAGTTGAAGAGCAAGTATTACCTGTAAAATATATTATTAATTTGTTTCCTAATAAATGCTCTGAGACCCAGGAATTTGCCGTAAATTCGATGCAGCGTTGTCTTGAGGAAATCCCGCTCGCGAGGGTCTTCACTGTCGAACAGATCCAGCAGCTGAAAAAACAAAAACAAACTTTTAATAAAAATTATTTACCGTAGATTTTTCTTTACTTTTTAGCAGTTTCATCAGTAAAGTTAACATAATAACGGTTAACTACTCGTAAGGGTTGAGAGGTTTTTCCTAAGACCAATGCTGAAACTAAATCTGCATGTCGAATGCCAAAAGTTCAAGACCATTTTAAGATGGTAGTTGCGAAATTGCAGTTCTTAAATCAGCAGCAATGTTTAGAATACTTGGCATACATAATAAGAGATATATACTTGTAAGCCAACACATGGCTAAACTTTAGGCTGCACGCTGGACACTTTCTGACACGGAATTTCTTTCTCGTGGGTAAAATTTTTTGAGCAAAATACTGCAGATTAATTTACGCAGTGCCGATTTTCAAAAAACCTGATTTTTGACTAAAAGACAAAAAGCTAATAAAAAAGACAAAAAAGACAAATAAAAAGCGTGATGTTTAATATATTTGTCTTCCGTAGCTTTTGCAAAAAAATTTTTAGTGCTAATAATGTCGAAAAATATTTCCTTTTAGATAAAAACTATGATAAACAGCTTTATCGACGACAGTAAATATACAATACAGTACAGTACAGCACAGTAAAACTAATACAGTAAAATACTAAATAAATTTATATCGTACACTATACTGAAACGAACATTTAGAAAGAAAGAAATAGTCATAAAAATAGTAACTTATGGTTAAAGTTAACAAATTAATTAAAATTATTAAAGTTAAAAAGTTACTCATGTTAATTAAATAAAATGTTTGGATATATATACATTTTTCGGGTTTAGTCTAAATGCAAACAGCTGCCGGAAAAAAACATCAGCAAATCCTGGAAGACTTACATTCATCACAAATTTCTGATCAATAAACTTCTTTGCTATGTTGGGCTGGAAATCAGGGGACTCCAAAAAACGCAGGTAGAATTCGTAAACTAGCTGAAATCACATTAAAATCACAAAAAAATCGAAACGTCAAAAAATATATAGCACTCCAAAAAATAAAGACAAAAATTTTCTTATGAATACCTGTTCCAAATTAGACTTTGTAGATCTCATTCCTATGGAACGATTTAGCGAATGTAATTAACTGTAGCAGTACACAAAAATATTGTGTAACTTCTGCATTAACTTTTTTTAACTTATCCATTAAATAACAAAAAAGCATAAAAAACTTACCAAAACAAAAAACAAACAATTACTTGTAAATGGGGCCAGGCAGCTTCCAAGTTGGGCTCGTCCTCTTCTGGGTCAAATTCAGCACCGGTGGGGTTGCTAGGAGGCGGCAGGGGGCGAAACAGGTTCACGGCAAACTAGAACAAAAAATGGTGAAAACTCGCCAAAAAACAAATAACGCTGCACTCGTGAATGGCAAAGTCAAAATACTGTAACTGTACGAACTAAATGTCAACGTCAGACTAAAAGCAGCAATAACTGACTAACACCAACAGCTTTTAATTCTCCTATATGACAACTATATACATAGCTCGTGCTTGTCCGTATGTCAGTGTACAAACAATTACACACCTAATCATCTACGGTGAATCTCGTTCGGTAAAGTAAAGTAAAAACCCGTAAAAACTCGCAGCGCTCCTTGACTGCTGAAAAAATCACTGTTCCTTTGAGACACGAACTAATTACGAACTAGGCTTGTATAAAGAAATACTGTCACACCATAATATAATACAAAGTCTACAACACCAACACCCCTACAAATATACCATATACGTATACAGTATAGCCTTCTTCATACCATTCTAGTAGCCTCAGGATAGAGCGGTTCAGTGATGACTTGTTTGTTGGTGGTGACATACTCCACGATCTCGTTCAGGGCCCCCCTCTTCACCTCCTTGTACTTCAGGTCCGACAGGGGGTCTGAGGCGAAGTCGAACACCACACAGCACTGGCGAATTTTGTAGATGAATAGTTCTTCTGCCTCCTGCGGCGCCGCGTCTACAACCACACAATCATATGACATATATAAAATAAACTTTTAGCTTACCACATAAAAAGACAGCAGCTGCATACTATAAATTCCACTGCCCAATATCTTCACTACTAACCTAACTATATGCGATATAAATAGTATGTACAATATTGACTGACACTTGACCACTTACCAGCCTACAGAACAAATAAAACGTAGCAAACATTACATCAGTGTGGGTTTGCCCTCCCCCCCCCCCAGTGTTTGAATCACGGTTTTTTTTGCTCAAATTTGTGCTCATTTGAGCATTGGAACATAAAAATGAGCATTGAAAAATAAAAATGAGCATCAACTGAGCATTGCTGATATTGCCCAAAGACGTAGCCAGAAGGAATTGCTGATACATTTCCAGTTGACCAAATTCGATCTAAAAATTGAAAAAATCTCCAATTTTTTCTGGAGGCTGCCGCCCCCAGACCCCTGTATCCCTGTGTCCTTTGGTTTTTTCATGGTCCGGCCGGAAAAATTTTCTGATACGTCTCTAATTGACTAAATTTGGCCGAAGAATCAAAAATTTCCCTAATTTTTTTTCTGGGGGCTGCTGCCCCGAGACCCCTGCAGCCTTGTGGATTAGTAATCTTGTGTTTGTAAGGCGTTTTATGAGTGTTAAAATTGCTAAAAAGTGCATTTTAAACCATTACAAAAAATCGTAAAATCATTCCCCCTTGCCCCCCGAAATTTTTTTCTGGGTACGCCACTGCTATGCTGCTTTTATTTTTGTAACACACTGTCCGATGTGGCGTTCCAATCTTTTGTTTTAATTTTCCTTTCGGAAAAAATTTTTGCTACGTCTCCAGTTCACTAAATGCAGTTCACCAGGCAAAAAAATGAAAGTCTCCAATTTTTACTGGGGCTGTTGCGTCCAGTTCCCCGCAAAGATGTAGCTTTTGCATTTCTACTGCGAATTTAGTATTAAAACTGCGAAAAAGATAGTACTGCGATTTAGTATTAAAACTGCGAAGAAGTGCATTTTAACCTATTACAAGAAATCGAATGGTCATCCCCCAAATTTTTTTGCGGGAACAGTCTTTCCCGTTAAAATAGTTTACGTCACCCCAGATCGGCCTTAACCCCCATAAATTGTCCTTTTAAAAAAATTAGTGTAGCCCCCCCTTTTCTCCGGTTGACGAAGAAGAATTTGTAAGCAAAAGACTGCATACGTTTTGGTGTAATGTTTTGACAATGCAACACAGCGAAAAAACGTTAAAAAAATTTTGAGCATTCTACCTTGAAAATGAGCACAAATTGAGCATTGGCCGTTTTGAAAAAAAAACCCTGGTTTGAATGGTACTCACGAGTGACAGAGTAGAACCAGTGGCTCACGAAAAAAAACCACCGGGAAAGTATCTCCGCACACCCACCCCCCTCCGCTCCAGAACTGGCCTGTGCACGTATGGTAGCAACAAAGCTCAACTCTAACAACACTGACGTATAAATGTTATAGCCAAAAAATCCAGATGCATTCAGATTTCATACATTTATATTCTCAATTAATCGCATCCACATCAGTCTCAACTACCAAATAATATAAGTCTATTATATAGGGATGGAAGTCTCGGTCTCGGTCTCGGTCAAAACCCGAGACTAGCCCAGTCTCGGTCTCGGTCTCGGTAGTCGAAGTCTCGGTTTGTACCCGGTCTCGGTTTTTCAAATCTGTGAAAAATTTTCCTGTGGTCCCCCCTTTGGTTTATATTTTTGGCAGGATATTTTTTTCGGAAGTTTTTATGTCACAAAAATTTCACACCAAACAGTGAGATTCTGTCAATTTTTTGCCGAAAACAACTTTACCGTGGTTGTTAATTTATCAGTAAACACAGTACACACGAAAGTCGAAAATGTATGTTTATAAGTAGGTTTCTTATTTCATATTATCTTTCAAGTCTGTCTGTGTGATTTATTATTCTATTTTGTTTTTTAGTATTAGTGTTTGGCTGGTCAATTTTTTATGCCAATTGGTGGCTTTACATACTTACAGTAACATGGGGCAAGAGGAGCCAGTGAGCCACTTTTGAGTTGATGCCATTTTTTAATGGGTTTTGCTATTCCATTTCTTTTTGCACCAAAATGTGGATGGCTGGCGCCGGCATCGCAGCATATTTCTATTTTTCACATTTTTGCTACTATGGGAGAAATTTCCCTAAAAAACGTCAGTGGCTCCCGTTACCTCACGATATGGGTAACATGAGCCAACAACCCCAAAAATCGGCCTAGGTCAACTAGAATGCTCAGCTCTTATCACCTCAATGTTTAGAACTTAACGAGATCTCTAAAAATTGTATTTGATGGCTCTTGTCTTCCATAAATCCCCCACTTTACGAAAAGATGAACATACAAAAAGGCAATTTTTTCCAATTTCAAAAGTTTACTCACAAAAAAACAATATATACAGTTCCTGTTCCATCAAACTATAAATATACGCTTCAGTGTAATAGACTGATATACTGAGACTTGCTATAAATCAATTTTTACTGCAGGTTGTGAACACATTCTGAAAAATAAAGGACGAAATTGACCGAATTTGGTGCAAAAAATGTCAAACTTCAGAAGTCCAGAAATCGGTTTCAAAATTCTTTTTTTCTCTTTTTTAAATAAAAATTCCACTATTAAAAAACCCCAGCAAACTAAAAAAATTAGCAAAACCTTTCTACTTATCCTTTCCATATTAGGTGTATTTTAGCAGAACATTGGTAATTCGAATACATTCGGAGCTATTTTTAACTAAATTCGGCCAAACAGCGTAAAAATTGCTATTTTCTGCTGACAAAGGACTAAGGACAAATTGCGTCTGCTTTGAGACAGAGGTCTAAATTTCACAGTATTTAAGAAGACATGGTCCCACACTCACACAAAAAGAGGAAAGAACCAGGAATGTAACCAAAATTGCCGTGATGTATATAGCTGTTAAGTTGTCTGACCATGGTCTTGCAATTTTACCTAAAAACTTGTAAAATGTCATCAAATCAATAGGTAAAAAATGGCAAAAAAATGACCCAAAGTCTCGGTTTTGGCGGTCTCGGAATTTGGTCTCGGTCTCGGTAGTCTCGGTTTCGTGGTCTCGGTCTCGGTCTCGGAAAAAAAACCGAGACTTCCATCCCTACTATTATACCTTTCAACAATGGCAAACTAGTAAGCTCTCTATTCTGAGAGATATTGAATCGGGAGGAGTTCTGTCGCTTGTCCTTCTTGACCACGGGGCCAAACTTTGGCTTGACCAGAGCCGTGGGCGGGGGCACGTTGGGCGGAATGCCGCTGGAGCTTTTGCCATTGGCATTGGTGGCGGCGGCCGAGTCCCCCCCGCTGTCGTTGGACACCACCGGGCCCCCTCCCGACTGACCCACGCTCGCCGCCGACGCATCACCACCCGCGTGCTCAGACCCGCTCCCTGTGCCGCCGCCCTGAAATAAATCGGATATATAAACTATCCTAAGCAAAATGACAAATATAATGATCCAGATTTGAAAATACCAAACGAAAGCTTAAATTACCTTCAGTATTATAATCATACACGTATATATATAAACGGGGTCAAAATATTAGGGCCTTTCTGGCCAGATGGCCAAATTTTGGCGACCCTGCCCCACTGATCCACCAAAAATACCCTAAATTCTGAAAAATTTTCCCCAACAAGATCCCTTTTGACTCAGTTTTGTTCATATTTTCAGAGCCCTTCCCCGGGCCTTTTGATTTTGGGGGACCCACTCCACCCCCCTCATACATATAGCCAGTCGGGAAAAAACCCATTTTGGAAACTTTTGGCCATATCCCAAGTAATACACAAAATTGAAAGTTTCTTTCTATTTTCTTATCAAGCCTTACCATAAGCCATAAAATGCAGCATAAAACGTTTTTGTATCATTTACATCATGGCAGAAATTTTGACCTAAAGTCATGGGAAAAAACCCAATTCGGGAAAAAACCCACGTCGGGGAAAAAAACCTATTTTATCGATCAATAAAAAACGTCATGAGCATGCCACCGCCGATGTTGAGCATGCATGTGATAGAGTACCACCTCCTCTTTCGAACGCACACACCAAAACCTTCCTACATCTCCTGGTTGGCCTACAGCAAGCCATTAAAGTTGACCCCAAAATTCACATGGGGTCACTATTGTTGAAAATGAAAAAAATGTGAAAATTTTTCAAATATCCAATTTTACTGAAATTGCACGCAGCGTTGCGTAATCGCTATAGGTGTGCTACACAGTCGTTTCCTACTGATTTTCACATGGTTTAATTCAGAAAACAAGCATTTTAGTAGGTTTAGCATGTAAAATGTACTGAGTCAAGGGGTACTGTGGATAGTAGGCACTAAAACTCCACCACTGTGTCATAATAAGGCGTTAAAACGCGTTGCTTCTTGTTTAAACATCTAATTACATCATTTTGGGCAGTTTACGGCAAAATTTTGCAAAAAATGAGGGTATTCAAATTTTGAAACATTATCCACACAGGTTTCGTTGTTCGCCAAAATTCTGGGGTTGTTAGTAATTTCTCATCATATGGGCACCCAACAAGCCCAGTTTTGTGTTTCTATCACGTTTTTGCATCGTATTACACAACATGAAAAATTGGGTTTTTTCCCCGACGTGGGTTTTTTTCCCATGAAGTTGAGAAACTGCGGCTCAGCTGTGGTTCAGTGTGGCACTCAACATTTTAGCTCAATTTGTAACCCTATAGATGGCCTCCGTGGGATTTGAACAGATTTCGATAACTTTGTTCAGATGAGGAATACCGATGGTTCAAAGTTGGCCAAATTTTTCAAGCTTCGTAGGTGAAAACAGTCAAAATTTAATTCCTCATAAAAAAATGTAAACATGATCAGAACCAGTTCTAAACTCGATAATGGAGTTGTTCGGATGGTGTTTTATTGCACACAAAAAATGGTACCAACCGGAAAACCCTAAGCTCAGAAACGGGGGTGGGTTTTTCCCCGACAAACGGGGTGGGGTTTTTTCCCGATTGGCTATATATATGGATGGAAATACAATATTGCAGATTATATAATAGTCCATAGCACCGCATTTTGCGATTGAAAGACAGATTAAGGACAATCAAATCCTTCCCATTATATATATATCTAGAGATGCATATTATACTTTTAGTGGATGGGCCTGGTATATAGCGGGTCTTACCTAACCTACCACGCCCCATTTCAGCTGCAGAGTGCACTGTCCCCAGGTCCAATCGATATCTGCAATCCTGGCGAGTCCGCACAACAACACATAAAATACTGGTATATATACTCAATTATAATAACATTATGTCGCATCTTTAAATGCATGACAAACATCGATTCAAATTGTTTATTAGACAAAAGGATAGCTCACCTTATCTTTTTCTTTGTCTTTTCTAGATTTTCCAAGCATTACGATACCCACTGGTCAGACATGATTCCCAAATACACTGCAACGGTAACAATGAGACAGCTTACAAATTTGAACACCGGCGTTGCAGGTACGCAAAAAGTTTTCAAATTTTCAACATGATCGCAAAACCATTTTTGTGTTTATTTACCAAAGACACTTATATAATAATTTTGAATCGCAAATAAGAAAGAGGGGGTTCCAGTGTCACCCAACCCAACGGAGGCTGTAGCAAAGAAGTAGGATTGGTCACGGATAAATCTAAAGACAAAGGCAAGGCAGAAATTTTACTGAAAATTTGAAACATCTTTCGCCGCTCTTAAAGTAGGGCATATACCCAAGGATAGGAGAATTTCCAAGGCATTATATATTATAGTGGTGCGGGAAAAAACCCTTCGCGTTTTGCGGGGAAAAAACCCTAGTTCCTGGCCGAACCGCTAGACATAGGCCCTTTTTGAGTATGTAGGTGGAAAGCGCATCCCAAACTGACTTACCACACCAATTTCTGTACAGTTTTGAGGCCTGTAGCATTTTTTATGAAATATCAAAATTTTGCATGTTGAAAAATTTCGAAGTGACAAAATTTTTCAAATTTTTGACTTGTCATAATTTGTCACAAAAACACTTTTGCCCAACGCCGTTTGCATTTTTCAAGAGAGTTACCTTTCCTCTACATTTCTGAAGCTCAAAAACAGTGAAAAACGTTGTGGTTGACCTGTGACAGTTCAAAGTTTGTGCGGGAAAAAAACCCTATTGCGGGGAAAAAACCCTATTTTGTTTGGCGACAATTTTTTCCTAAGACCTAAACTCACCCATTGTTGCTACAAAAGTTGACTCATCTGGGCTAAGAACACCCGTAGACTTCATTAAAACCGTTTATATATTTGGCAGAAGAACGGCATTTTTTGTCGTTTTGGCCCATATTCCGATACCCCTTACGAAACCTGTTTTGGTGATATTTCCCCAAAATTTGGCATTTTTTTAGATATTTAAGTAGGGATGTCGCGGATATCCGCATCCGCATCCGCATCCGCGGATGATCCGCAACTTTTTGACATCCGCATCCGCATCCGCATCTGCAAAAATTTAATGCGGATGTGCGGATGTTGCAGAATCGGCAAAAATTACTAAAAATGTAGAAAATCAGACGGCAATTTTGATTTTTGTGCATGTATATACCGATATTTTTGCTCGTAAAACGGTGGATTGATACTTTATTCTAGGCTTTTTCACCTCATTGTTGGTTGCAAATCGCTCTTTTCTAAAGTAGGCTTCACAAATATTTGATATTGCGGGCATATTCTAACTGAGTTTTGCCTGTTTGAGAGAGACTAGTCTACAAACTTGTAAAGCATTGATTGTCAAAACAATATTATTGGTTTTTAACTTGCATGCTTTCGTAGATTAAAAAGAATAGACAGAGTACGTATTGTGATTATACACCAACCAAAACCAAAAGCATCAAGTTACCAGAGGGCCACGCCGATAGCCTTTGAGTTGGCATAAAGTTAACCAATAGCGTTCTAAACAAACTGTTGATGGCGGTGCATGGCTTAGAAGATATATATAATGAATGCACAACTTTGATACAAACTGTTTTATCTAAGCCTCATTCCTTAGTACTTTCATTCTTGCATTCATACTTGCTATTTTTAGTGTATTATGTATTTTTTGGTGAAAATTTTTTCAAAAATTTGGCTCATAACTTGTTTAGAACGTATTCTAAAAAGATCCGCATCCGCATCCGCGCGGATGTCAGAAGTCAACATCCGCATCCGCATCCGCGGATGTCAAAAAAGTGACATCCGCGACATCCCTATATTTAAGTTTTAGCTGCTGCGTACCACTTGAATCCAAGAATGAAAAACGCGGGCTGTGTTTGTCCACCGTTTCTAACGTAATAAGCGCAAAAATCTATTTTTAATGCATTTAAAAATGAAAAAAATGCATATTTGGGCAGAAGTCATAACTGCCAAAAAGGGTCGATTTTTGAAGAATTATTGTGAGTCACATGGATGTCGGAGAAACGGTTTTTTAGTCCAAATTGCAGCCTAAGAGTTGTAGAACACGATGAAATTGAGTTAATACTCACTGCTAATAGAACAACCGGAAAAAATGGTAGGGTTTTTTCCCCGCATTAGGGTTTTTCCCCGCATAGGGTTTTTTTCCCGGAGGTTTCGATTCGAGGCTTATTACTCAGAAACGTGAGTACTTAGAATCCATTTTATTAGTGCAACAGTTAGGCGAAAGATGGCCGTTATAACAGCCGCGAGCATTAAGGGATCCAATTTATGTGGAGCACAGGACGACCCAAAAAGTTGAAAATAGGGGTTTTTTCCCCGCACGACTATACATAGCTGTCTATAGTCCTTTTCACTGTTTTTGGAAGTATATATACCCCAAGTTTGAACCCAAAAAATGGCTCTAGTATTTGTTTTTTGGTCAGTTTTGACTTCTGAGTGAGTGCGCTCTGAGTAACTTCCTGAGTAAACTCTATAGCAAATTGCCATAATTTTTTGTTTCCTGCTAATACGAAATTTATCAAGACATTTATTTATTTATTGCAATCAAGACAGACACCAGGCAAGTATTTTTGCAAAGTTTAAGAGCTCTGGGAGCACCTTAGCAAATTATATATATAACGACATCAAAATTGAAATTTTACAAAATTTGACTAATGACGTAGCTCAGCGGTGCCGAAACCAAATTTAACAATCAATAACTTAAATTGAAGATAATTATTTTGCCGAGATGCCATTTTTGTCGTATTTTAGTTAGTGGTGGCAAACTTTTAGTTATTTTAATTTTTATCGAATGTGAAGTTTTAAAAAGGCTATCGGTCAAGTTTTGGGTGATTAACTCACGAAGAAAATTTGTTTAGAATTAAACAAGCTTTCATTTGATGTACATAACGTCAAATTTTGTTTAACTTGAAATTAAAACCAATTTTTTAATGGGAAAAAAATTAAATCGACATACCGAAAAGTTCTATATCATATGGTTTTTAGTACGCTTTAAAACAGTTTCGTGCAGGGAATTGCCAGCTGCAACTTTTTAAAAAGTCGTATGTGTAGGCAACCGTTCTAAAAAAATTTCACACCTACGTTGAGCAACATTGGCAAAAAACACTATTCTTCAAACCAATTTTTCGTTAGCTACTTTTGGGCTTCTAAAACTTTTCTCAACGGATTTCAGTACTAAAAGATTAGCTCTATTTTTTGAAAAATACGTACGTGTAGGAAACTTTAGGTTACTAACATTTCCATAGGTTTCATTTTTTTCAAGATTACTGTCAGCTGTGAAATCCGATCCGAATGAATTTTTTGCACACTATTAGAACAGGTGCATGTGGAGGCGCCAAATTTTTCGCAATGTAATTAACATGATTTGCCTCAATCTGACAGGCTTTTTAAGACGTCATTTTCAATAAAAATTGAAATAACTAAAAATTCGTCACCAGTCATTGAAATAATTCGAGAAAAATGGCACCTTGATACGATAATTGTTATTAATTTAAGTTATAGATTGTTAAGTTTGGTTGAGGCACCATTGAGCTTAGTGTTGGGACAAAAGTTCGGGTTCGGGTACGGTTCGGGTCTTTTTTTCAGTTCGGGTTCCGGTACAAGTCAGTTCGGGGACGCAAAAAGTGGTTCGGGTACCTAAATTTTCTGACCTAATTATGAAATTTTTATACCGATTTTTTTAGAATTTCGAAAGATCATAAACACTTTAGTATATATATTAATAAATTGTATGTATACTAGAGCTAACTACACATTTTTCAATCAATCCCAATTTTTTTAATTTTTGCTGCTGTGCTCGCAGCAAGGCTGCACACGTTTTAGTGTGCGTGTGTGTTGTTAGAATTGTTAGAATTCAAGCTGAGGTTTGAATCTAAATCAGTCCTAGGCCGGAACTCTATTTACCTCTATTCGCGCGACCAATTTTGAGAAAATGGCAATATATATATGACATAAAATAATTTGTTACTAGCATGCAGCGGACATGCAGAAATTTTTTGGTGTTTCGTCTCAATCGCGAATCGTGACAGCGAGTATCAATCGCTTGCAGTTTGATCACATTAACCCAAACTGGACTGCATACGATACAAACCATTTATATATCCATTTGTTAATTTCTTCCAACTCAAAACTGTATATCTCTGCACCACGCCTGGCACAGGCTGAAAAGTTCGCCTTTTTGGTATATTTTGTGCTAATGGTCAATTAGATATAATATATAGTATAGTCAGGGGGGGTAAAAAAAACACGGAGTAAAAGAGGGGTAAAAAAACACGGCTCATTACTCAGCGAACACAAGGGTTACAGAGCTGTAACATACTGCAATAGAAAGAGTACGTCATATGCTGTAATTCTATTGCATTAGTCATTACTGAAGTTCAGAATGTATGGCAGACCCACAAGCTCAAAGTTGACACCCAAAAAATGGTCAAAAACGTAAGGGTTTTAATAAGTTGCTAAGGTTGTAGCATGAAGCTCTTTTGACACTGACGCTTCATGTTGTGCATAGTAGCATTATATTATCTGGTCTTTCTTTTGGCATACCTTGCTTTCCGCTACCTTTCTAATAATTATGTATTTTGGGTGTGTTTTTTTTACCCCCATAATTTCAACCCAAAACGGGTAAAAAAAACACACTTCAAATTGGTTTTATTTATCACAAGCAGGTACTGAGAAGATGGGTAGCAGGCCCAAACTTGCTGTATGAAGTACTTCTGTGACCTCATAATTCCACATAAAAAATTGGCCCTTGGACTGATTGTATTGTGTTGATATGGCCCCTGATGACGGGTCCCTATGTTTAACACGTATTTTAGGTCAATTTTTTTAAGACGCATAAATCACACTCATTTTGTGTCAGAAATGTTTTTTAGTGATGTAGAATGATTTTTCTGCGCCATATTTTTTACCAGGTCCATTGACAGTGCTAAAATATGGAGTTACGCCGTGCAGGTGCAGTAGAATCAGGTCGGATATAACTTGATGCCAGTTGTGATTTTGAAAGTTTAGAGCAGTTTAAAAAGCTTAAAAGTTATAAAAAACAAGATTTAAACTAGAAAAACATTAGAAAAGCGAAGTGCTCGCAAAAAATGACCCGTGTTTTTTTCCGCCGCAGCCGTGTTTTTTTTGCCCACATGCGGGGTAAAAAAACACGGTTGGAAACCGGTTTGGCACAATATGCGCATGAGGTATATTCGGTTTTACTACACCAATCGATAGCTCTTGCCACAAGCTACATGCTGATGTAGGCACCATTGCTCAACATTAAACCTATCTGATGTTATGAGCTTAGTTCCCTATGCGTGTTTTTATTCCCCCCCCCCCTGACTATAAATAATAAAATTCGTCAAAAGGCCTGAACCTAAACCAGCGCAAGGTCGACACTATCTGTCAGTATTAGCAACGTAAAATCTGCAAGGGAATTCTGACAAACTCATAACTCATCTACGTTGCCTCTTGCCTCTTAGCCTGTTGGTTTGGGTGTTCGACTGTTAATTCTAAAGTTGGCAGTTCGAATCCACCCAAAAGGTTAACGAAATCCACTTGAGCAACAGACTAAGGTTACATCTGATCCTGCCGACCCAGCAGTCTATCTCCACGGGGTCGGTAAATGAGCATATACCACATGTATGACAGAAGGTAACAGGGGCCCGTGAAGGGTCCGTGCCCGAGGGGCTGGCCCCCTTCCACGGATTCCCGCGTGTAGATGACACCCCTGACGCTCCAGGGCTACTAAACGAGACAAGCACCGAACCCCAGCAGAGGCTGGATCAGCCGGACGTCAAGGTTACCTACCTTTTCTCATAGAGTGCTATAATGGCTCTAGTCTGAGCAACGAGATAAGGTGAAGTGTTTATTTTTGTGTGCATCTGGCACTGGCTTAGACTTTTAGTAAGAGTACATAATAGTGTCTTACTCTATATCTTCAATATAGAGTGAGACACTATTATGCATCTTGCTTTAGTTATATCCACTGTACATAATTGAAGAGCAAGCGCAAAATGTCGCAGTTAAGCGCACCAATACCGAGATATGAATTTGCTCATTCGAAAGAGCATATTAACGTCACATGTAATGTAATATAAAGCAACTTAATTTATAAAGTTTTATTAGCTTAATTATTGAAGCTACTGACGCAAATTTTTTTGCGCAAATTTCGGCGTTCCAGAGAAAAGTACCCGAGGCAATGCACCTACTATGTAGTGTTTGTGACCGTAAACCGTAAACCGCCGACCGGCTCCGGTCGGCAACGATGCTCGGCCGGCCGGCCGACCAGGCAGAAATTTTAGAAAAAAATTCATCCAAATCCAGAGGATAATTTCGTCTTAGTTTAGCCTATCACACTGTTATGCCGGAATTATTTGGTCGACGGGCTGAGTGTGTTTTTGACCGTCCGGCCGGCCGGCCTATTTGCCTGGCCGGCCGGTTGGCTTTAACCGCCCCACGCCGGCTTTTACTGGCCGGCTAGTGGGCCGGTTACAAGCACCTACACGTTTCATTTTTTTCTAAAATCTAAACAAAGTTCGACTGATAGTTTTATGAAACAAGGTCCTGGTGGTTATCTTGATCGCACTTGAGCAAAAAAGTTCATATCAGCAAGAAAAGAAAAATTATAGCAGTTTGATTTATTGGAAGGTACTCAGAGTGCTCCTGAAATGTGGGCTTTGGAAATTTTGAAAACGCACAAAAATACATCTCAATCGTAAGAGCACAATTTGTTCAGATTTGAATTTCCTTCAATTCGATATCCATATGAATGAAAAATTTTTTGGGCATTTTCCAGCAAGAAAAATGGATTTTCAGGGGAACTGCTTTACAAGCCAGTGCATTCACACGTGTGAGATGATTTTAAAAGGATGAAAAACAAGCAGCTGCGTTTTAATTTAAAATACTTAAAAATTCTCGATGATTTGTTTAGTGTGGTGTGTACTTTTTTGTCAAATAACGCAGCATTTTCTGCATGAGACCGAAATATAGTGCGTGTGAATACAAACGCAAATTTTTGGCTTGCGATTGTAAAAAATTGACTCAACGAGAAAAATTAAAATTTGGCACACAAAAGCACCTTGTTGCCTTGGAGCGGTCCCAAAAAGTGATTTTATGCAAATCGAAGTATTTTAAAAAATTTAGTTAAGTTTGAGTTTTTCGAAAATAGCGTTTTTCAATATATCAAACATATTGATAAAAATAATTGAAATAATTGACACAATAATAACGCAAATAGCGCTAATAGCGCCTAGGGGTGGGGGGGTTAAAAGCCTGTGTACGCTTACACGCGACATTTACCCCTACGTTGTTAGTTTTTATGCAACTAACGCGATTTCTAACAGTGTTAAAAACACTGTTATTTACAGTTTAGCAGTCTCCTAAACTGTAAGTTTTCATGCAACGGAAATTGGTGTTAAACTGTTAAACTCTTAGACTGTTAAAAATTTTATGCAACAAGCCCCTGATCAGTGTGCGTCATGCCAACTGCATCACCAGTATGTTGAACCTCTCGATGCAGCCGAAGGCCTGCCACTTGTGAGAGTCCTTCATAGCCGTCACTGATTTGTTATAACTTTTCTATAGCACCCAGGGGGTAGTTTCAGAAGCTTTACATAAGTCTTCATATAAAGTCTTACATAAATTGAATTTATGGGAGAACTTATAAGAAGGTTACGAGAAATACATAAAGTGTTTCAGATATTATGTTCACATAACCTTCCCATAAGTTCTCCCATAAAGTTCTCACATAAAATTATATGCTCTTGCTGGAAACCGCATGGAGTGTGCACATACACGCACTCGCACAATTAGATGCCTAGCAGCACGATCGCAGCTTTGATTTATGATGACTTATTTATTTTGATGAGGGTGCGCTCATTTAAATTCACAATTAAAATAATAATGAGTAGGTTTGTTATTTGATTCAACTTTTTAAGCGCATAAAAGTTACTACCATACCTGCTGCTGTTGTTTTCTAGTGAAATCTGAAAATCAGACCGCCAACAACAACAACAGCAACCGTAGCTGGATGTCGGATAACATCAAAGCAGCGATCAAAGAGCGGAACAGGCTAAGACGAAATGTCGGCATCCACAGAGAAGCATGGATCCAGCAGTGTAAGACGGTTCGGACCTTATAAATATGGCCAAGGAACAAAAATGGAAAGAATTCCTGGATGACAACACGCTTAACAGCAACCCGGACAAGGCGTGGAAACTAATCAAGTCGCTTAAGGGGACTCCATCAGCATCTAAACCAAACGAAACCTTGGTGGTCAACGGGAGAGAGCTGCCCGGTAGGTCGGCCAAAGCGGAGGCGTTCTCCAAATACTACGCCAGTGTGAGCCGCCTTGCGCGACGCAAAGAAGACAGGCCCAAGATTAGAGAGGTTAAAGTCGGCCTCTCAGAGGCCAACCATGGCAGGCCTGAGCACGAGAGTGAAAAACTGTTCAACATGGCCGAACTGGACAGGGCGGTCAAACAGATGAGAACTAAATCAGCCCCAGGTCCAGACAATATTTCTCCAAGATTTATCGAAAACCTGGGGCCGAAGGCCCGCCAGTACCTACTGGATTGCTACAACATGTCATGGGCTAGTGGTACGTGCCCTCAGAGCTGGCAGAATGCCACCATAATCCCGTTGCTCAAACCCGGAAAATTTGCCAGCCAGCTTGAATCATACAGACCAGTTAGTCTAACCTCATGCCTGGCCAAGACACTGGAGAAACTGGTCTGCAACCGGCTATATTACCTGGCAGAAACAAGAGGATGGTTAAGTGACGACCAAGCCGGATTCCGGCAAGGAAGAGGCTGTGAAGATCCAGTACTTCGCCTCTCCCAGGAAATTAGTGACGGGCTCATAAAACGACCAGAAGCAGCTTCAGGGAACGCGGCAAGGAGTGAGCAAACCTAGGAGTGGCTATGGAAGGAAGATCCAGACAGCCGGTCACCACCACTGAGGATTGCCCATGGAACTCCATCCCTAACTGGACATGTTTCCCGGATCTGTTGAGCGGCGCTGACAAGCAGACAAAAACCCAAGCCCCCCTAGCCGACGCAACCAACACAATAGCCGCAAGAAGCACGGGTGTGATGTGATCATCTACACGGATGGCTCTGCTGACGAAGGGCTGTTTCACGGTGGAAGCGCAGCCGTTGTGACGGTAGGCCTAGCCGATGAGCTTACAGTGCTCGAAACTCTGCAGAAGAGAGGAAGAGACCTAACCTGCTCCTATGACACCGAGCTAGCTGCGGTGGAACTGGCAGCGAGATGGCTCAAAGATAACAACATCGCACTATCCCTGATTTGCACAGACAGTAAAGCCACTGTCTCCAACCTGGCAGCCTACCACAGCTCTACCGCGGATACGGTAGAAGTCCGGCGAGCTCTCACAGCAGTGGAGGGCACGATCCGGCTTCAGTGGATTCCAGGCCACAGCGGGGTGGTGGTGTACACCACAGCGCACAGGTTTTATAGGCGCGATTTCTCATTTACAGCGCCCTAACTGACCATTTGCCATAATGAGCAAAGTTTAAATGAAAATTTTATTTTCATAACATATAAATTGAAGCGATAATGTCACAATGCTAATGTGCTGCAAAGAAACAATAAAGAAATAAAACTAACTAGTCAAAAACAGACTATAATCTCGATATTATCAGCTAAACATGGCACTAGCTATTTAAACCCCAAGAGTGCATACAGAAATTCACAGGAGAACAGGTAGGACCGGCTTACACTTTATCGTAAAACTTGACCAAGAGTACAGGAAAAAGTTACAGCATTTATAATATTCTTCTGTGCAATACGTGAACGGTTTTAATGATTTTTTTCTTGAAAGTTAAATTACGGTTACCGCTGCTTACACAATCCCTGTTATGTACTCTTGATAATATTATATACACATGAAATGAAATACTGCCCAAAAACTTAAAAATAAGTGGTAAATAAATATACAGTATCACTTGTACAAAAGTACAGTTTGTACAGATTCACAGGGACAAGACGACTCAGACAAAAGTCTGAATATTATGACAAAGTTAGTAACAAATAATTGTATGATCAAATCTTGAATCTTGTAACAAAATTGTTGTAAAAAATTGTAAAATTTAGTAAAAAATTCTAAAAAGTGTTCTTTTGACGCAAATTAAATCAACTAATTTCCTTTTTGCACGCTTAGGAATCCGAAATTAGCTTCTCGGATTCATAATAGTTTATTATTTCGGAAAAAACTTCTGAGCTTTATAAGTCAATAAAATAGGTATTAACAGCAAATTATGGACAAATAAACTACAGTTTGGCAACGTATTGATGACCTTAGGCTTTAATATCGCAGCAAGTCACACAAATCTTGAATATAAAACTGAATATTAAAAAATCATACATGGTTTTTGATACAAAAAGTATCAATAAAATAAATAGTATAATATTCGTTTTTCTTCATTCATTCATATCTTGGAAAAATTAAAAATTAATTATATAATCTACCTAGGTATTTATACTACGTATATAGTTATAGTTATATATCTCAGAAAATATATATATATAGTTGTATATATATATATATATATATATATATATATATATATATATATATATATATATATATATATATATATATATATATATATATATATATATATATATATATATATATATATATATATATATATATATATATATATATATATATAGTGTGTGTGTGTGTGTGTGTGTGTGTGTGTGTGTGTGTGTGTGTGTGTGTGTGTGTGTGTGTGTGTGTGTGTGTGTGTGTGTGTGTATATATATATATATATATATATATATATATGTGTGTGTGTGTGTGTGTGTGTGTGTGTGTGTGTGTGTGTGTGTGTGTGTGTGTGTGTGTGTGTGTGTGTGTGTGTGTGTGTGTGTGTGTGTGTGTGTGTGTGTGTGTGTGTGTGTGTGTGTGTGTGTGTGTGTGTGTGTGTGTGTGTGTGTGTGTGTGTGTGTGTGTGTGTGTGTGTGTGTGTGTGTGTGTGTGTGTGTGTGTGTGTGTGTGTGTGTGTGTGTGTGTGTGTGTGTGTGTGTGTGTGTGTGTGTGTGTGTGTGTGTGTGTGTGTGTGTGTGTGTGTGTGTGTGTGTGTGTGTGTGTGTGTGTGTGTGTGTGTGTGTGTGTGTGTGTGTGTGTGTGTGTGTGTGTGTGTGTGTGTGTGTGTGTGTGTGTGTGTGTGTGTGTGTGTGTGTGTGTGTGTGTGTGTGTGTGTGTGTGTGTGTGTGTGTGTGTGTGTGTGTGTGTGTGTGTGTGTGTGTGTGTGTGTGTGTGTGTGTGTGTGTGTGTGTGTGTGTGTGTGTGTGTGTGTGTGTGTGTGTGTGTGTGTGTGTGTGTGTGTGTGTGTGTGTGTGTGTGTGTGTGTGTGTGTGTAGTTATGTATCTCCAAGAGTGCAGAGATGGAGTGCAGGTTGGAGCAAGTGCTTTTACCCCAAGGTGTCTTCTCAAAAAATTAGGTCCACTATTTCCCCGCCCCCCAGATGGTAATTCACTATTCACCCAATAGTGCTAGCTTGGTATGGCTGGCTATAGCTGAAAAGCTAGCTAATAACGTACGTACGTAACTGCAGATACGTATTAGCTGCATAAAATACGTGTCACAGCACGTATTTTACGAACAGTGAAAGTAAGTTAAGGACCTGCCGCCGCTGAGGCGGCGGCAGGAAAAAGATATCTTTTTGCAACCTATGAGAAAAACTGCTTTCGCGACACTACCCCT
>JASANF010016562.1:0-13311 GCA_030248245.1 Trissonchulus sp. WLG1_4 | reverse complement strand
CAACGAGGGACAACATCGCGAGCACGCTAAAATAAAATAGAAAATCGACACAGTGACGCGTTTTTCATAAAACCCCATCTTTTTTTGGCAAAAATTTGCTTTCATTATTCATTTCTTTGGACTTGGACGCTGCATTACAGTGGCGTACTCAGGGGGGGAGGGGTCTAGGGGGACATCAGCCCCCCTTCGCGATTTGACCCCCCCCTTTTTCACGTTATTTCCTGTGGTCTTCTTTGGTTTTATGACACCGCTAAAAAACATTTTCCGGCACGTCGCCAATTGACTAAATTATATACACTGAAATTTCTAAAATTTTCTAAAATTTTCTTTCGAGTGGATCTCGCCCCTAATTCATTATATATATACTGCTCTAATGTATATACATGACTTATATCTGCTATGGTATATATATTAATAATGAGTAATGCTGACAACTATTATTGGTATTCAGTTATATATTTTGTGTGGCTTTTAATTAAAAACCGTGTGGTGGGTGGAGTGGACGACTAACGTCTAAGGACAGCCCTTGTCACCCATGGTTTTTCTTCAATTTTTTCCTGTCTACAACGTATTTTTCAGGTTTGCTAGTCCCCCCATGGGCCGATTTTTGGTGCTTTTTTTATCTAAATAAGTTAAAAATTTGAAATAATATCAATTTTGCCAAAAAATCTATTTAGTAACAACGATAACGCTCACATAACAAAATCTGACTCTCGGAACAGACCGCTGCTAGAACTATGATTTCACGACAAGTGTTGCTTATTATTGGTTTTTCAATGCAATTATTATTTCAAAATTCTAAAAAAGTTTCAGCTTCTGGGGGCTGCCGCCCCCAGACCCCTGCAACCACTATGATTTCACAACAAGTGTCACTTAGAATTGCTTTTTCAATGCAAATTTTATTTCAAAATTTTGAAAAAGCCCCAGCTTCTGGGGGCTACCGCCCCCAGACCCCTGCAACCACTTGATTGCACGACACGTTGCGTATTAACTTTTTTGCAATATCAATGAAATCAGTAAAAAAAATTTTATTTTAAAAAGTTAAACTTTCTGCAGACTGCCGCGGACTGCGTGTGCATTTTCACCGCCCCCCCGGTCGTCGACCATCAGTTCAGCCCCCCCCCCCCATAGCAAAATCCTGGGTACGCTACTGCTGCATTAGAACCGGAACGTAGCCACGAGGTTTACATTCGGTTGGGGGGGGGGGGAAATTATTTTCGGCCCTAATTCGCTTCCTACCCCATCTTTTAATAAAAAACTCAAACCCCCATCGTCAGCCATGCCCTCAATCTGATCTCTAGCCCCCAAAATAGCTGTCGCCCCTTTTAATAAAAATCTGAAGTGAAATTATTGGTGTTAAAACCCTTAGGGGTCGAATAAGTCGGAAAAACGGCATTTTTTCGACTAATGATCCGGAGTCCCCCTATATCCCCCAAACCTAGGGGGGGTCAAAATTGAACGCTCTTTCGAATAGGCTAGGTTAGAAGTTTGTAGAATGTAAGCTTTAGCTGGAAATCAAAGTTTGTCCAAAAAGTAAACTTTACATGAAATTTTTTGGAAATTGGATTTAGTCAAAAATATTGCATCAAATGAAAACCTGCTGTTACCATTGAAAGAGCAACTTGTAAGCTACTAAATGCTGAAAAAAGTTCGGTAGTAAGAATTGCCACCCTCTAGAAATTTTTGATTTAGAAAGACGCTGAAAGACCCACCCAGAAATACGTCGACCGTTGAGGTTGAAGATTAGCACAGGGTAAATGCAGTTGGGGGGGGGGAAATAGTGGACCTATTTTTTTTAGTAGAGCACCTTGGGGGATGCATTTTTGCTTCAAGAACCCCTATTTCATTTTTTGGATTTTCTGAGATATGACCCCCCGAAATCGGCGCAACTGAGGCGGGGGGGGGGGAGAAAATCAAACTGACATTTTTTCACCGTGAAAACACATTTTTATAGGTTTTCGCATGCGCTGAGTTCATTTTTTGCATTTTCCAAGCGAAAAAACGTTGATTTATACCTTTTCGAAAAAATTCAATTTTAGTCGAAAATCATCGTTTTTCGACATAATACGGCTAATCGTCGAAAATTATGACCAATACAGTCGTAATATCAACCTGAAGTTTGATTGTCATTAAGAAAAAGTAACACGTAATAATATATTTAATACAGCTTTGTTAGCAACATATTTAGCTCATTTATACTAAAAATCGTAATTTTGCCAACTGAAAAAGAGAGGCGAAATATACATAGTTAAATTAAGCTTGCATATCAAAAGTTTTAGTTTCTTTTCGCGTAGACAATAAATTAATTACATTTTTATAGAAAAATAAGCATAATTAGGCATAAGCAGCAATTTTTAATGAAAGCGAATACCATAAATACGATGTGAAAACGTCGCTGATGCTCAGCAGCAAGCTGGCACTGACGGTCAAGTTTGGTCAAGTTTAAAAGTGCAGCTTTATTTATGATCTCACAGTAGCAAGTGTCCTTTTATTTGATGCAAGCATAAGCCTAAACCTGAGCACTAAGCCTAAGCACTTAGCCTAAGCCTAAGCCTAAGCCTGAGGCCTAAATTCAAGAAAAAAACCTGCTAAGAAGCATCACAAAGATTTTTATCGCACTAAAAAAACCCAACTAGCTTCATATTTTAAAAAACTTCGCAGCTATAGCCCGGAATTTGTACTGAAACGACTTGTGCTGTAACGCTTCAATCAGCCTGGTCCTGGTAGCTTCAGAAAAAGTTCTGTAACTTTTCAAAGCCAGAACCGATTTACAAAATTTTTTCAGCATTTAGTAGCTTAGAAGTTGCTCTTTCGTGTTGCTCATTTGATTCAGTATTTTTGCATAAATCAAATTTTGCGCAAAAAATTTTATGTAAAGTTTAATTTTTAGACAAAGTTCGATTTCCAGCTAAAGCTAAAGGCCGATTCACACGGTGGCCCGAATTCACATACTAAGAGTTATTCACATACTAACGCTAAGCGTTTGCTAAGTGTTAGCGCTTAATTTGTACTAAACTGTTATTCACAAAATAAACGCTTAAAAATTAGTGTTATACTAAACTTAGCGTTTAGCAACTTTTGTGCTTAGTTTTGGCTTTGGCTTGGAGTGCGCTCCCTGCTTGATGTGGATCCGGAATTCGTTATTTATCGGCATTTCCATTTGCTATTTATAAATCCGATTATAGATTTATTTAAATTACTATTTCTTATTAATAACATATATTTTTCTCGAACTATAAATTTGTAAAAAATGTTTTCAGCAGGTGGATTCCTGATGAGAAATGCAAAATCAGCTCTACATGTTTCAGGGGGCATATCGTGAAAAATATAAATTTGCAAATAAAAGTTCTTGAAGAAAAATTACTTCGATTAAGATGCTCTACTCAAAAATGTAAAAAAACGAATTTGGACAACAAAGTGCATTTTTTATTTTTGGCGATTAAACGAGCAAAATGGATCGAATTGGTCGGAAAATGTCACTAATATATCCTAAATTGCATGCCCTTCCTTCCCATGGCGGCCAAGAACCTCCCCCACTCTCCCTACCCCTTCCCCACACCATCCACTAACTAAGCGCTTAGCGCTTAGGGAGCTCCCGAGGTCCCTAAACTTAAGCGCTTAATTCTAAGCGAAACACTAACTTTTAAGTATGTGAATACAAAATTGAAACGCTAAGTTAAGCGTTAGTGTTTGCTAAGCGCTTAAATAAACACTAAGTATGTGAATAACACTTAGCGCTTATAAGCGCTTAGTGTAAACACTTAGTGTAAACACTAACTTTAAGCGTTAGTGTTAGTATGTGAATACGGGCCTGTGTGTTTTTGCCGCTGCGATTTTGACGCAAAACGCAAGACGCAGGGGCCCGTATTCACATACTAAGTGTAACGCTTAAACTTAGTGTTTACACTTAGTGTTAGCGCTTATAAGCGCTAAGTGTTATTCACATACTTAGTGTTTATTTAAGCGCTTAGCAAACACTAACGCTTAACTTAGCGTTTCAATTTTGTATTCACATACTTAAAATTTAGTGTTTGGCTTAGAATTAAGCGCTTAAGTTTAAGGACCTCGGGAGCTCCCTAAGCGCTAAGCGCTTAGTTAGTGGATGGTGTGGGGTAGGGGTGGGGAGAGTGGGGGAGGTTCTTGGCCGCCATGAGAAGGAAGGGCATGCAATTTAGGATATATTAGTAACATTTTCCGACCAATTTGATCCATTTTGCTCGTTTAATCGCCAAAAATAAAAAATGCACTTTGTTGTCCAAATTCGTTTTTTTACATTTTTGAGTAGAGCATCTTAATCGAAGTAATTTTTCTTCAAGAACTTTTATTTGAAAATTTATATTTTTCATGATATGCCCCCTGAAACATGCAGAGCTGATTTTGCATTTTTCAGGAATCCACCTGCTGAAAACATTTTTTACAAATGTATAGTTCGAGAAAAATATATATTATTAATAAGAAATAGTAATTTAAATAAATCTATAATCGGATTTATAAATACCAAATGGAAATGCGGATAAATAACGAATTCCGGATCCACATCAAGCAGGGAGCGCACTTCAAGCCAAAGCCAAAACTAAGCACAAAAGTTGCTAAACGCTAAGTTTAGTATAACACTAATTTTTAAGCGTTTATTTTGTGAATAACAGTTTAGTACAAATTAAGCGCTAACACTTAGCAAACGCTTAGCGTTAGTATGTGAATAACTCTTAGTATGTGAATACGGGCCTTCGATTAAGATGCTCTACTCAAAAATGTAAAAAAACGAATTTGGACAACAAAGTGCATTTTTTATTTTTGGCAATTAAACGAGCAAAATGGATCGAATTGGTCGGAATATGTCACTAATATATCCTAAATTGCAAGCCCTTCCTTCTCATGGCGGCCAAGAACCTCCCCCACTCTCCCTACCCCTTCCCCACACCATCCACTAACTAAGCGCTTAGCGCTTAGGGAGCTCCCGAGGTCCAAGTATGTGAATACAAAATTGAAACGCTAAGTTAAGCGTTAGTGTTTGCTAAGCGCTTAAATAAACACTAAGTATGTGAATAACACTTAGCGCTTATAAGCGCTAACACTTAGTGTAAACACTAACTTTAAGCGTTAGTGTTAGTATGTGAATACGGGCCTAAGTATGTGAATAACACTTAGCGCTTATAAGCGCTAACACTTGGTGTAAACACTAACTTTAAGCGTTAGTGTTAGTATGTGAATACGGGCCTTAGTATGTGAATACGGGCCTAAGTTTAGTATAACACTAATTTTTAAGCGTTTATTTTGTGAATAACAGTTTAGTACAAATTAAGCGCTAACGCTTAGCAAACGCTTAGCGTTAGTATGTGAATAACTCTTAGGCCCGAATTCACATACTAAGAGTTATTCATATACTAACGCTAAGCGTTTGCTAAGTGTTAGCGCTTAATTTGTACTAAAGTGTTATTCACAAAATAAACGCTTAAAAATTAGTGTTATACTAAACTTAGCGTTTAGCAACTTTTGTGCTTAGTTTTGGCTTTGGCTTGGAGTGCGCTCCCTGCTTGCTGTGGATCCGGAATTCGTTATTTATCGGCATTTCTATACTGCTATTTATAAATCCGATTATAGAGTTGTTTAAATTACTACTTTTTTATTAATAATACATATTTTTCTCTAACTAAAGTTGTAAAAATTGTTTTAAGCAGTTGGATTCCTGAAAAATGCAAAATCGGCGCTATGGGTTTAAGGGGCGATATCGTAAAAAATATAAATTTTCAAATGGGTGTTCTTGAAGAAAAATTACTTCAATTAAGATGCTCTAATCAAAAATGTAAAAAAATGAATTTGAACAACAAAGTGCATTTTTTGTTTTGAACGATTAAAAAAGCAAAATGGCTCGAATTTGTCGAAAAATGTCACTAATATAACTTAAATTGCATGCCCTTCCTTCCCATGGCGACCAAAAACCTCCCCCACTCTACCTACCCCTCCCCCACACCATCCCCCAACTAAACGCTTAGCGCTTAGGGAGCTCCCGAGGTCCCTAAACTTAAGGGGGTAATTGCGTTTTTAGGTGTTTTTTTGAAAGGCCATAGCTCAGCGTTTACAAATTCAAATCACAAGCGGTCTTTTGCATTAGGTAGAACAATATCATTCCTAAATGTATGCCATGTATTGAAATTTAACCTGTGATTTTGTTTCCAGTATAAGCGACTAAAGAAAGGTCCTTTCCAAAATGTTACAATTTTTTACAAAAAGTTTGCGCCACAGCTCTGAATCATACGATTACCTGTTGGGGCTAAAAGTTGGTAAGGTTTTTTGACATGTTTAAAATCCCCAGGCATGTCCCCCACTTTTTTAATAACTAGTCAATTTACTGAAAAAATAGCTGAAAAGCATACGCATCGAAAATTTAAGATATTTTCTTGTAATTAAAACCCTCTAAAAATGTCCACAGGTGAAATTTCAAAAAAGTGAGAGACATGCCTGGGGATTTTGACCTTTACAATGCTGTCCCAAAAATTTATGCTCAGGCGTCACTTATAACTTGAGTACTGGTGGCGCAAAGTTTACATAGAAATCACAAAAAACCTCGAAAACGCAACTACCACCTTAAGCGCTTAATTCTAAGCCAAACACTAAACTTTAAGTATGTGAATACAAAACCAAAACGCTAAGTTAAGCGTTATTGTTTGTTAAGCGCTTAAATAAACACTAAGTATGTGAATAACACTTAGCGCTTATAAGCGCTAACATCAAGTGTAAACACTAAGTTTAAGGTGGTAGTAACGAATGTGCAGTGATTTTTAAATTTTTGAAAAAATTTAGTTGATTCAAACTGTATTTTTTGAAAATAAAGTCTGTAAAAAATTGATTCATATACACAAAATGGCCAATGAAGTTAGCGGAATCATGTGAAAAATTTTTAGGAGCAAGCCAAGCCAACAAGCCAAACTACACAACAGGAGAATGTAAATTTAACAGTTTTGGCCACTTTTCTAAGCGCATGCGCAGCGCATAAACACAAAAATGAACATGAATAAACTTTTGCAAATTTTCTAGACCCAAAATTAAAATTTTTTAAATTGCTTATATTTTTGCGCAGATATAGAACCCGAAAGTTGAGTGTGAATAGAAAGTTTTTACTTTGAAACCATATATTTCATTTAATAATTGACAAATTATGAAATCGTGCATTTTGCGTCTAGATAATTCACTTTTGAATATTTGTGCAATTTTTTGTATGTTTTTGTTGTTAAAACTCTTCAAAAAGTGGCCAGATTTGAAAGTGCTCAAAAACGCCAAATTGGTCTAGTTTTAACACGTGCCATACAAATCATCTTCACAGTTGTACAATAAAACTTTGCTTAAATGTAGAAGAAAAGTAGCGCTTTCTAACGATATCAAAATTATGCTCTAAAGTTAATTCATTATTGAATACTAGCCTGTTGAAAAACACTGCACATTCGTTACTACCACCTTAAGCGTTAGTGTTAGTATGTGAATACGGGCCTAGTAATTTAAACAAATCTACAATCGGATTTATAAATAACAGTATAGAAATGCCGATAAATAACGAATTCCGGATCCACAGCAAGCAGGGAGCGCACTCCAAGCCAAAGCCAAAACTAAGCACAAAAGTTGCTAAACGCTAAGTTTAGTATAACACTAATTTTTAAGCGTTTATTTTGTGAATAACAGTTTAGTACAAATTAAGCGCTAACACTTAAGGCCGATTCACACGCTGCGATTTTACTGCGATTTTGCCGCAGCGTTTTTGCCGCTGCGGCAAAACGCAGCTTGCCGCAAGCAAACCGCAATGTCTGAACAGACGCAGCGTTTTTAGTGCGGAATGCCTGCGTCTTGAATTTGCCGCAGCGTTTTAAACGCCAGACTGCAATTTGACCTGCGATGTCATTGCGTTTTGATGCTAGGTTTGTGTTGGTTTAAACAATTTTTGCTTAGCACTTTGTCATTTTTTTGAAACAGTGAAGACGCAGCAAACTGACCTGCGAGACGCACTAAGGCCGCAAAGCTTGTTCAGACGGTGCGTTTCGCTTGCGACACCCTGCGGCTTGCGTTTTGCGTCAAAATCGCAGCGGCAAAAACGCACCGTGTGAATCGGCCTTTAGCAAACGCTTGGCGTTAGTATGTGAATAACTCTACCTGCAGGTAATTTTGAGAATACGGCCCCAGTGCATAAAACAGCTAGACAGCCTCAAAAAATAACTAGAATTCAGTTTCAGAAAACGTATATAAAGAGCATTAACGTGGCTGAACAATAAAGAAAATCATCAGGGAACACTCTGAAAAAATTGAAAATGTCCAAGCAAGGGTTGGTGAAAAATCAGAAAAAAAACAGAAAAAAGCCAGAAAAAACGTAGAAAACAGCTGAAAAAAAAGTAGAGAAAAACCAGAAAAAAGTTTGAAAAAAACCAGAAAAAAGCTAGAAAACATTCTCTATAGAACAGAAAAAAGTAGAAAAAAAAGTAGGTCGTGAGACTGGCAGTTAGAAAAAAACAGAAAAAAGTTAGAAAAAATTAGAAAAAACCAGAAAAAAACTAGATATTCGTCAAGAAGAATTAAAAAAAAAAGTAGAAAAAAACAGAAAAAACGAGATAATTTTTTCTAGTTTCTGTTCTGGTTTTTTTCTAGTTTTTTTCTAGAAATAATTTTCCTGTGCCGCCCCTCCCGGTGATAGGTGGCTCACGTTGCGCTGCACTCCCCGGTCGCAGCTCCGGGTGCAACCCCCCCCCCCATTACAAATTTGCGAAATCCTGGATACGCCACTGTCAAGGAGAACAGATTGGGGCCTCGATGACGATGAGGGCTCTACATTTTATTAAAAGATGGGATGGGATGCGTTTTATGGATGTAAAATTAAAACTGAATGTTGACCGAACTACTTTTATACAGTTTTGTTATTTAAATGAATTCGTGGTTATAGTGTATATATACTGTGTTTCAGTGGCTTCCATTTTTTATTCTACAATTCATGGCTGTGGAAAAGCTCTCGATAGAATTTCGCTAAACACAAAGATTTTGCTGAAAAAACGCGAAAAAAACTTTTACAAGACAGTAAGTCAACTTGTTGCATGTATATAAATATATATGTATTGTGCGAATGTTTTATAACGTTACATACGCTTATTATATTATTCTTAGATATATATATATATATTTATATATACATATTATCAAGAGTATATATATATACATAATATATAGTGTCTCAGTCTCACTCTATATAGAAGAAGAGTGAGACACTCTCCTTCCTGCCTGTGTTCAGCGCAGGCAGGTGCGCTCGTCGTTTTCAGGCCACATGTTGACAGTTTGTGCAACATGTGGCTGGCCAATCAGCGCGTAGATTTTCTACGTAACACACTTTAGTATAATCGCTGATGCGTTGACAAGCATTAAGATATGGATAAAAGGTTAACAACTAACTTTGAATATATAATTTAGGTGCGAAAACATCAGAAAAAGTCTGCAAACACCTTCGTGGACATTTTGACAAATTGCAGTAAAAATATGAGAAAAGTTGAGAAGCAGAAACTTTTAAGAGAATGAAAAAAGTTTATATCTCTTTTTCTCAATGTAAATTTCTCAATTTCGCTGAAAGTTTGTCAAAATGTCCACAAAGGTGTTTGCAAACCTTTTGTGATATTTTCGCACCTAAGTTATGTAATATATTAAAAATTAGTTATTAACTATTTATCCCTATCTTAATGCTTATCAACGCATCAGCGATTATCAGGGTTGACGCGACAGCGCCCAACCCTAGAATAGGAAAAATTCCACTCAATGCGGATTTTTGAAATTTAATTTTTTAATATCTTAAATTATATGCCGGCGAATGACTTTTAATTTGGTGTGTGTATCCGCCTAGTAGAAGGCTATGTGCATGCAAAATTTCGGAGAGATTGATTGAGTCTAACTTGAGATATTAAAAGTTGTCTGTTGCAAACGTGACACTTACCCTCTTTTTTTCAACAGGTCTGCCGGACCGGACGCTTTTAGGGTTGTCATGATTATATGTTTTTCACATTTACTTTGACAAAAGTTAGTAAGTAAAGGGCCAGTTTTTTTCAATTTCGTCCCCGTTCGGTCTCTGCTGGGTGGTGGAAACCCCATTTTTGGGGTCCGAAAAACAGTCCGAAAAATTTCTAGCCAACTTTTGAGAAGTCACGCATGTGAGGTAGCTTCCATTTCTTGCATGCAGAGTAGTGTAGTGGCGCTATAGTGCATCTGCTATATTGAAGTCCATCGTCTAACTGTAGCACTGGGGAGGGGGCTCGGAAGGTAATTCACGTCTATTAAGGGGATAGGCTACCTAGGGGCAGTACAGCCAAGACGGTTATAGATGGAGGTCTGTCGTTTTGTATGTGAATATAAACCCATATACTGCGCATTGCAGGGTGCTATTCGTTTTGCAGTCAGATTTTCCTGATAGCCAGAACTTTTGCACCCCCCCTCTGGCACCCTGAAAACATGGTTTTTCGCAGGGGCGGACCGTGACCTCAAAAAAGGGGGGGGATACGGCATAAAAGTTTTTCACCTTATTTGACCTTTTTACTACATTCTTAAGCTGCGTTACTACATGTGCTGCACTGCTGCGTCATGATGTTTTCGAGAGACAGTGGTGTACATAGAAAAAAATTTCGGGGGCCGGGGGGGAATGACTTCGATTTTTCGTAATGGGTTGAAATGCACATTTTAGCAAGCTTAACACTTACAAAACTCCTTAAAAATGCTACATCACTGAACCACAAAGTTGCAGGGGCCTGGGGGCGGCAGCCCCCAGAAAAAATTATAGATTTTTGTAAATTTTAGGCCGAATTTGGTCAACTGGAGACGTATTGGAAATTTTTTTGGGTAAGCCACAGAAACCAACGACTAAATAAAACTGTGAACAATTCGCGGTACAACACGATTTGAATAATGACAGCAATTAAGGGAAATTTAATTATATTCAAAGTTAATAATATGTTAAAGCCAAACATTTGCAGGAGGTGAAGGCGGCAGCCCTCTGGAACATTTTTTCAGTTTTTAGGCCGAATTTAGTCAACACTGGGGACACATCAGAAATTTTTCGACAGGGAAATTAAAATAAAAGATGGGAACCTCACATCAGAGTAGGAGACAGTGTATTACACAAGTGGATGTAGTATAATGTAATGTAATGTTGAACCTTGAACATTTAACAACCCCAGCGAGTTGAAACCGCAAAGCGAAGTTACCTCAGCGAGTTGGTTATGCATACATGCATAGGCTTTGATCACAAAAGATAATAAGAAAGATTAGTAAGCCATAGAGTCGCTGGGGAAATTTTTCGATTTTGAGGCTAAATTTCATCAATTTACGGCCATTTTTGGTATGCGGCTCTAAAAAATTTTCTTTTGCTTCGGGCAAAAGGGGGGATATATCCCCTATATCCCCCCCACCGTCCGCCCTTGGTTTTTCGTGACTTCGGGTACTTTTGGGGTCGAAAATTTTGTTTCGAGTTTTTCATGAAATCTCGCTTCTAAGGGTTACTTGGGCCCTTGAACACGAATCATGGGTTACTTTTTGCCTAGGACCCCCCGGGACCGGCCTATGGCCCCCTCAGGGTAACCCCCCCACCCCAGGGGGTCCTAAGGGGTCAAATTTTCGAAATTGTTTTTGATGTCTCTAGGGATAATTTGGGCCCCTGAACACGAATCCGCGGTTGTTTTTTTTTGTCTAGGACCCCACTGAACCTCCCTACGACCTCCTCGGGGTACATCCCCCTGAAGGGGTCCAAGTGATCAAATTTTCGAAATTGAGATTGTGGTGTCCCTAGGAGTAATTTGGGCCCCTGAACAGAAATTCGTGGTCATTTTTTGTCTAGGACACCTCTGAACTTCCCTACAGCCCCCTCAGGATACCCCCTAGCCGCCAGAGGATCCTAAGGGGTCAAATTTTCGAAATTGAGATGTTGGTGTCTCTAGGGATAATTGGTGACCCTGAACACAGATGTGGATTTGTTTTAGCCCAGGGACATGCCAGGACCCCCCCTATGGCCCCTTTCAGTTAACCCCCCTAAGGGGGTCAAAATTTGATGAGATTTTGATGTGGATCAGGGGTGGGGTGCTTATAGCGCCTGAACACGAATCTAATGTCTTATGTTTGTGTCAGGAACCTCCTCTAGCCCGGAATACGAGACGACCCCCCCCACCACTGGTACTCAGGGTAACCCCCGCCCCCTCAGTGGTGCAAAGGGGTCAAATTTTTGAAATCGGGACTACGATGAGCGATGAGGGGTAATTTGGACCCCTGAACACGAATCCGAGCTTTATTTTTGGCTTTGAAGCCGTCCTTGGAATCCACTACCGCATCTGCAGTAAAGGGTAATTTGTCAGGTAATAAGGTATAGATGGTAGCTGGAAAAATAGCGACCAATGCTTTGCCTGCCAGGGCCATCAATTTTATTCAACTTCCCTCAATTGATATCATGATTTCGGTTTTGATGTCATTTTATATGAGTCAGTATATATATACATACAAGCCTTTATCATGTCATTGGTTCTAAGTAAAGAGCCGGTTCACGCTCGTCCTTTTCTCTGTGCTTTTGTCCTTTTCTCGTCCTTTGCTTGTCCTTTTGTCGTACTTCTGTACATTCTTTTGTAGTCCTTTTGTGCGTCTGCTTTTACAATTCGTCTTTTTGCAAAAATTTGAGTCGTTCCTTTTTTTCCCGTCCTTTTGTACTTTTGCTCTCCTTGTCCCTTATTTCCTTGTCCTTTTGTCTTTTTGTCTTTGTGCTTTTGTGCGGACGTCCTTAATGATTTTGTCCTAATGTCCTTTTTGAAAATTATTTTTGTCTTTGGGTAACGTCCTTTTGTACTTTTGAAAAGTACAACACTGTTGTACTTATGAAAATGTCCTTTTGTCCTTAGCCAAGTAAAATTCATTTGTTTTACTCGATGATATTAGCGGCTGTTTCAATTTAACTAAACAGCTTTATTATATTTTTTGAATTTGTCTGTTTTATGTATGTACGCCGTAGGGTATATTTTTTTAAGGTTTTCAGTGCTCAAAATTTTTTGTGTTACTTAATTTTAATTTTTAATTAGAGCGTACATGATGGCTGTGGCATAAAGGCGCAGTGAAATAGGATTCATCCTGAAGAGTACGAATAGAGATACACTTTAAACAAAACATATGCAAACTGATTGGAATAGAAAAAACAACAAGTTTACAAAAGACAGTGACAGCAAGAACCAAACAAATCAAAAAAGGTAAAACAAAACAACTGAGAGCAGATGTAGGAAACGAGCGCAACTCAAGCCAAACCAGTGTCTCATTGTCACATGACTTCAA
>JASANF010016560.1:0-23108 GCA_030248245.1 Trissonchulus sp. WLG1_4 | reverse complement strand
AGCTAAAGCGCCCTCGAGGAATTTTCACGAAAAACGTATATGCAACGAGAAAATAGTTGGTTCTCATCAAGTCCAAAAATAATTGCCTTTGCAAAGCCAGACCGTCTCATTTTATAAAACGTCTCATTTTTTAAAATATCGTCTCATTTTATCAAATATTAATCCCTTAATTACCTTCGTGTCCGCTCTAGCCCAATAGAGTTTAGTTTAGAGTTCAGAGTGTAAGTTGTCATCAATGGGGGCGTCATTATTTTAAATTTACATTTTTAATTACGACATTATAAAAATAAGTCAAATGCTCGAGAATTTGTTTCAGTTGTTGAAGTGAGTTTTAATTATTTTATGTGGTAGGATTTTGAAAGTTTACGTTTGTGCTGCCCCTTTGGCCACAAAAACTAGAAATATTGATGTATGGTGTCTGGGCAGGGGGGGGGGGAAGTCGAGATTAGCAGAGAGAAAAAAAAATAAAAAGAGAGAGGCGCACTCTTTATAACGGGCGACAAAAAGCAGTTTTTAAAGCGGGGAAACCGAGAGAAAGAGAATAAGGGGGGGGTATAAAAAAAAATGGGCAGATGGTTGCCTTTTGGTAAAATTTGGCGAAAGGGGGCGCGCCGTTTAAGGGCGGGCATTAAAAGGAGACAGCACAAAAAGAAAAAATTTAGGCGGCAGAAAAATTTTATAGAATGATACGTTTTATATAACGAGAAAATCGGTTATGAGTGAAATTTTGGCGGAAAAATGGAAAATTTTCAAATACGTACACGAATAAACCATGTGGAAATTAGAAATTTCTAGAAACCTTTGATAAAAATAACAAAATTTCACAACACTGCCATCCGCACTTATTTAGTCGAAATTCAGCAACACGGAATAATGTACGTACAATACTAAGCCAAGCCAACACAACAGAAATGAGAATGGAAGTGTGAGTAGGTAAGTTTGAAAACGATGATGAAAAGCGTTGAAATACAGTGAAAACGCGTTTTTTGGGCGGGGGAAGGATTTTCCTGAGGGGGGACAAAATTTCTTAGGAAAATGTGTCCGGGGGGGGCGGATTTTCCTAGGAAAATGTGTCCGGGGGGCGGATTTTCCTGGGGGGCGGATTTTCTTGTGACACCGGTAGTCAAGTGGCTAGGCGTGATAGTCCTGCCACAAAGCCGTCCTTGTGACAAGGATCCGTGTGTGGTGACGGATAGTGTTTGTGACCGGCCGCCGGCTAGTGACCGGCCCCCAATAGTGTTTGTGACCGGCCGCCGATAGTGTAAAAGCCGGCCGGCCAGCCGGCCGAAGCGGCAAAATTTTTGGTCAAAACTGATTCTTCCAAATCTAGAGTGTCATTTTGGCATAACTTAGCCTGCCGGATTGTTACGCCGGCCTAAGTTTGTCAGTCGGTCAAATCTGGCTGGCCGGCCGGTGATTTTAACTGGCCGGCCGGCCGGCTCAGCCCTAAAACAGGGTTCTGGATCTCCATTGTTCCAGTAGAACCGACTATCTGTAACCATGGTGACCCTGGCTCAGCGTTAATACCACAGTACATAGCCAAGCCCCTTGGACCTTACGAGTTAGGAATGACACCGGACTAAGTTAAGTCAGACTAAACTTAGTCCGATTATGAAATAGGGACGTTCTTGAACTACCGGATTAAACGGTTTAGCGCGAAAAAATAAGTCCAGTTTGATGGGACTGAACGGACTTAAAAATTGTCGGGCTGGCAATTAAGTCCGTTTAATGCGGTCCGGACGTTTTAGAATGGTATTTTTAAAGAAAAATTTTTAAACCATTTATTTCGATAATAATCAACCCTTTAATCCGGTAAAAAAATAGGCACTAAGTGGGTAAACAAAATGCTCTTAGTTGACCAGTGGAAACGTCAATTAGTTTCTGGGGACGTACGTAAGAATCAAAATGTGGGGACGTAAAAATAATCGTCCTAAGTAAATTGTAGGCAATTGTAATTGTACGTAAATAAATACATAAATTATACTGTTTAATTATATTATAAAGGAATGATTAAATTGCACATCAAATATCTGAAGTTGAATTCGGCAGATTAAATTTAATTTAGATTGATCAACGGAAGCACATTTAATTACTATAGTAGATTAAAATTTCGAGTTTGTTACTTTGTTGCTTCAAGGTTCTCAACGTGAGACTAATCTAAAGTTTGACCAGGGCCCGATTTATCGAAGCGAAATATTCGTCATGAAAAAACAATTGTTCGTCATCGAAAAAGCAAATGTTCGTCGTTGAAAATTTTCTCGATGACGAGCTTTGGTCTTATGTTCAAAAAGCCCGAAGCTTGTCATAGAAAAATTTTTCAACGAACATTTGCTTTGACGACCACTTGTTTTTTCGATGACGAGCATTTTCAATGACGAACATTTCGCTGCGATAAATCGGGTCCAGAAATTGTCAAACCCAGAGACGAAATAGGTGGCGTGATTTTAGTGACTACTCGCTGTACTCTTAATGCTTGCAGTTTGTTCTTTTCGTAATGAAATAGCGTGTTTTTTTCGCAGCCGCAGGGTCCAGCACTTTTTGGTCAAACTTGAAAGTTATTAATGAAATAAAGTTTAATCTAATATGCTAAATCCAATTTTTGATTAATGGATTAATAACAGTCAATGACAATTTTCTTTCAACCCTGTCAATCACTCGCATCAGGTTTTCTGTCTTTGTGCATTCGAAACAAAAGGTAAGCAAAAATAGCGCTGATAGTCGCTAATATGCCACAAAGGATCTGAAACAGTGATTTCATTGGACTGAATGAACATAAAAACAGATGCTATCTAATTTTCTATCTAATTTTAAGAAACATAGCTAATCCTTGTAAATATAAATAATATAATACCTATGTACATATATTTGGTTAAATATATTCACGACAAATTGTTTTGGAAAACAATAACTTATAAAATAAAAGCAGATAACGTAAATTTATAGCAAGGGTGGTGAAATGGCACCACAAATGAGAGGAAAATGAATAAATAAATACTATGGAAATATAATTATGAGTACGCCGGAAAAGGTATGTACAAAATATAAAATTAATACTCTGAAGTGATTTATAGTAAAAATTGGAAACAAGGCTATATTAAAAAATACATAAAAAGAAAACCATAAGTTATAAAAAGAAAAAAATAGAAAAAGGAAAAGGTAAAAAAGGTAAAAGAATATGATATGAAACATAAAAACAAAGCAATCTGAAAAAATGAAAGGGAAAATAAAAAAAGACTAAGATTCCCAAAAAGTACTGAAAAAGAAAGGCGACTCGGAATGAAAGGCAGCAAAAGCCGTTTACCTAATTATGTACATTGCACAACACTATGACTAAAAACAGAATTAATGTTTTCGTTATCAAAACGTTTCAACAAATTTTTCGCTATCCTATCAATTAACAAAATCATTGAATTGAAGTTGGTATAACCAAGAGTGTATAACATACAGCCACTACGATGTGGAGTGCGTATGAACTTTTGTAGCTTCTAAGCCGACTGGCGTTGACAGAGCCAAGCAACAGGCAAATCACATGCAAGGCGCTTCCGATCGCTGTGAAGATGAACTCCTGAAAAAAGGGTCATGATATATAGGTGTTAGTTATAGCACAATGTAGCGTGCACATTTATACGCAACGTAACGTGAAGCGCTAAGTGCATGAACGAGTGGTCGCAGCGCACGAGTTTATGCACGCGGGCTTCACGTGTAAGTGCGGATAGTTGCTGAGTGCACACTGCAAAGTGATATAACGTACTTGTGTTATATCGGTCTTGAAATATACAGTGCGATAAATCAATAACTAAGATGCACGCTGAAGCAATGAAATAACTGATGCACGCTGTGGACCTAGCAGCGTGTACTTAGTTTTTGACGATAGTTATTGCACTGTTTGTTCAAGACAGGTATGACATAATCAGAGTTAGGCTTCAATTGCCTGCCATATGCATATACCATATTTCCTTGAAAGAGATTAAATTATTATTACGTGCATCTCTGATGGTAAAGCCTGTTGCACACGATGGGGAAAACGTGGGGAATCTCCACGTGGGGGCACCAGGTGGCATCGTGTCCCCGGAATTCATCTAGGGAAGTATGTTACAAGATGGGGCATGAACGCGCGGGAATTTGAATTTTATACGCGCTAGCGGTCAAAATACTAAGTATTTACTACTAAGTACAACGGTTTAATTGAATTTCGATATAATGATATGTGCCTAGTACATTTATTAGATTAACAAATGTGAAAGAATTAGGAATCTCAAAGAAATTTCAAAGAAAGAATCTCAAATTGTTTACTTTTAGCCCTAAAATCGTCCTTCAAGCAAATGTATGTTGTCACATGATCATCAACAGCGCCTATTCATTGGCTGTCGCATGTGGTGTTACATGAAAAAACGCATGGTGAGCGATTCTCGTTTTTCCCACGTGGGGCGCCCCATAATGTGCCACATGGTGGCCCTTGACACCTAAAGCGTTTTTCCCATCGTGTGAAACAGGCTTAATTGATGAGAAAACTCACTACTGTCACCCACGGACAGGCGGGAAGCAATTTTGGTACGCTAAGCAGATAGCAAATGCCGAAAATAGCAGCGCATAAAATGGTGTAGACACAGCAAAAGTCGATGATTCCATCTGTGGGAACGAAAGGCGAAGAAACAGTCAACAAAATGCTTGCCAGCAATCCGAGACCCTAAAATCATTATTTTACACTGACTTGGAATACTTACAGTACAGCTCAAAATTAACATCATATGACTCCGGAGTCAGCATCACTGACTTCAATTTACAGTCACTGACTGCAGTCAACCTATTGACGTCACAGATTCAATGTTACTTCATGTAGTTTTGACTTATATTAGCTGACTACGGTGTCAGAGTCAGTGACTGCGGAATCAGCATCACCTTAGTCATCACTCACAAAACATGCTACACGCATACACATGTGAAAGCAAAGTTTTTAAGCCATATAAAATATAGGGATGACTAACGTGATGCTGATTCCGCAGTCACTGACTCTGACTCCGGAGTCAGTTAATGAATTTCAAAACTATCGGAAGTAAATTGGACCTGTGACGTCAATAGCTTGACTGCAGTCAGTGACTGCAAAATGAAGTCAATGATGCTGACTCCGGAGTCATATGATGTTAATTTTGAGCTGTACTGTACATATTTGTTAAATTTATTTTTTTTGTGTTTTATGTCTGAGATTGGGCATTTATGTCACAACTGTCACATCTGTCACAACTAGTCACAACTGTAACAACTTAATATATTACTTATATTCTTTAGTTATCGACGCCCCTTTTATTTCATCCGGGATCACTCGCTATAAGAAACCCTGAGAAGCTGAGATTGAGTATGCTAATGTCGTTTAAAAACGCGTTTTTATGAGATAAAAAAGACAATTACATCTAAAAATATAAACATTAACTAAAATAAATCAAAATATAGTACCCCCCTCATTTCCAGACACTGAGAAAGACTTTTTGCGCTACCCTCCCCCCCCCCCCCGTCAGTTCAGTACCCCGTCTTCAGCTGAGGGGGGTACCCCCCTCAGTTCAGTACATCAGCGAAAGTCCTCGTCAGTGTATTGAAATGAGGGGTACTGTACGAGGTATTGAACTGAGGGAAGGGGTACCCCCTTCAGTTGAGTATGGGGTCTTCAGTTGGGGGGGTGCCCCCCCTCAAAACGGGCTATTTCGCGCTCCGCATTGGACGCACGCCCGAAGGCATAATAGTAAGAGTGTCATACTCTTCCTATTATGTACTCTTGCTATTAGGCATTCGGATCAACATTTGGTATAAATTGTGCTCAATTCTGGGGTGGAACTTTGCTTCTTTTAGGAGCCACTTGCTTTATTTTTAGTTTTTTATTTCTGAGATTGCGTATGATATTATGTATGTTGTTCAAAATGCGTTTTTACGAGCTAAAAAGACAAATACATCTAAAAGTATGAACATTAAATAATTCAAAATATACAAAAACAAAGTAAGATAAAAGAAATAAAAATAGAAGAATTTGTGTGTAGCTGCCGCAAGTACAAATGGGTATAATCGGCAAAATAAACTTACCGCTAGAACACATCGCAGAATACATGGAAGTCTTCGAAAAACAGTCGGATCGCATTGTGGTCTGACGACGTATGTTCGCTCTTCGTAAACGATTGTTTCATGGGGCATTTTTAATCACAATCACACCATATGCTTAACCTGTAGCTAAACAATCTCATTTAGTCGTTTTTCATTTATTATTGTTTCTTTAATGATAAACTTATTTAACGTTGTCGCAAGCACGAGGACAAAGCTTATTTCAGTGTAAAGTCATTCTTAAGGGTTTCTTTCCTTTTTTATCCCATTTCCTAATTTCCTTTTGTTTTTTTGCTTTTTAGCTTCAGTTTAATTTCGTTGCATGTACAGCTACGCTTTAATTTCAGTTGATAAAAATTTCGTTTTCGCTTTCGTTTTTGCTTCGTTTTCGTTTTCGCTCGTTGTGTAATTTGGCAGCTGAGGCGGTCTCAGCTGTCAAGTTTATGGCGGAATGCTTCTCTAAAATTTAGTATATTTACCTACGCAGCTGAGAATAAGAGCGGCAAACATGAATAGTAAAGGGCAGTAGAAAGAGACAGGCGCTCTCATCCATTAAAAACTAATCAAATCAAGTGCGTAGGCTTACAACTTTTGGGTGGCAATAGAAATTATTTGAGTTTCGTGCATTTCGTTTTCGTTTTCGCTTTCGTTTTCGTTTTCATTTCGTTTTCGTTCAATTTAGTGCAACTGAAATTAAAGCGTAGCTGTAGGTCTTGTCTGTATAAAGTATAAACTAATGTCAATGATATTTTTCAATTGGTTTTTCACTTTTTTCTTTTTGCTAGCATTTTTTACCACTAGACGCAACGATAATCACAGTATTTCGACACTTTATCTGGCTGCTGTTTGCTCAAACAGCTTAAAATGTAGGTATACTATCAAGGTGTTCAATTTTAGGCTCAGTCTAAGGGTCGATTCATATACTAACAGCCGTATGTTCGTTCAGCCTGCAGAATGACGGTCACTATCAGCCTAGTGCAGTGGATCAGCCAGCGCCTGTGACGTCATTATTTTGTCATGTTGTCGGCTGAACGGACATAAGGATGCAAGTATAAATCGAGCCTTAAGCGTACCTTTTGAACGATGACCGGATATAAAGAAACATATACTGAAAGAAAATGACTTGACATACGGTAGGTTTAGGCAACATGTCAGAGATACTGAAGGTCACGACATCACGAGTTCATGCGCGCTTAATCCAAAATACTGTTACATCAGAATCAAAATTGCACTATCTTTCACTAGTGAAACCTGTCGGCTTTATGTTTCACAGAATCTGTTACTTCACAAGGTGTCCGAGTGAAGCCAGCCGGTGGCCAAGTGGCTAGGCATGTAAACATGAAATCAATGCAACTGTCTCGAACTTATACAATGTCGATAATCCAAATGCTTGGGTATAGAACGTAATAGCACACTTAACCAAAAAGTAATACCTAAAGGAACTTCCACGACAGTACCCCGCTTGCGAGAGCGAGATGGGAAGTCTCAAAACTCGCCTCAAATTTATTTTTAAACCTAGAGGAGTATAGGTGTTGTGATTTGCCCTTAAGTAGCTTAGGATAGGAATGCTTTTGCCTTGTAGTTCCAACTCGTGTAGCCTGGTATAACCTAAACACACGGAAGAGGTTGATCTGTGCACCAATTAGTGCTCGAACGACAAACACCTTCTGGGTGTATTTTTGTTACTGAAATACCATTGTTTTGGTTGTTTCAGTGGCTTTGTGTTTCGTCTCAGTGGTCATAACTATTCTTGATTAGACTGCAGATTGTTTGTGCATACACTGTGAGCCTAAGGGTCGATTCACGTTTCTCTACGGACATTGGGACAAATGGATAAACGGACGTACGTACAATTCATACTTTCGTCCGTTCAGCCAAATGCCCTTCAGCCGTATGTCCGTTCTTCCGTACTAAACGGCATTGCACTTTGTCCGTATGTCCGGCAAAGTTAAATTCAGTTCGACTGTGCCGAATTTCTAGGTCATACGGACAAACGCACATACGGCTCAAAAGTATGACAAACTTTTGTCCGTATGCCCTACGTCCGTTTGTCTGTATGCCCTACTGAAGTATGAACCGAGCCTAACAGCTAACTGCAACGGTGGCTTAGAAGAAAACCTTTTGTTACATTTTTTGCCCACGACGACACACCATATTACCGTATTAGCGACAGTAAAAGTCATACTATTGGTCCCAAATAAGCTTATTGCGTCAATGTGCCCAAATAGTTGAAATTGGACAGATGAAAATAGAGCCGGCGGCCTCTAGAAGATGACTTGTTTTGAAAATATTGGCAGATATTGCACCTGCCCCGATGATTAAGACACTGGAACTAAGCTAATGGAATATTTAATAAACTTAGCTCAGACAAAAGCCATACCAGAATAATTTGTCCTTAGTAGTTATTTTATCAAGTACTTTACTTTTATATATACCTGTCTGCGCGGAGTTGAAAGATTCAAAGGTGATACAGATGCCACATACTGGTAAGAAAGCATTGAAAAATAGTTTTTGCAAAAAAAGGTTTGGATTTTAAATAATTCCAACTAATAGCTGACCCTACATTTTTTCAAACTTCTAAATTTAGCCGTCGCTTAGGCTTATTTCTTGCAATCAAGTCAATTTTTACTTCAATTCCAGATTCTATCGTACCAAAATTTCATATTTACATTATTAAGACAAATGAACTTAAATTTCGTCCGTTCTGATTTGTTCAAATCTCAGCTCTCTGGTTAGAGTAGAACTAGGCACGGTTACACTGAAGGGACTGGGTACACGTGTATAACCGCTGTTGAAGCTAATATTAGCGGGTACAAGCCGAGTGATTACTGATTACTTATGTAATTTTAGTTCTAATTTATTAGCTTAACGTCACAATAGCTATCTGCGGTTACTAAGCGTGTAAACGGTTTCATGGATATAGTAGCGTGTAGAGTGTGCTCACACAAACGTTGAAGTTGCATTACCCCGAACTTTGTCAAATGATGAAAAAAATAGAAGTGCCAGGAATTAACCTGGCCCGCTCGCGTTGACGCCAAGAATGCTAACCACTACATCACAGTCCGCAAGTCTTGTATGCACGATTTCTCATTTACAACATTGCTTGTTTCAGGTCAAGCTGGAGTGAACCAACTGGGCGGCATTTTCGTGAACGGCCGACCTTTGCCAGTCTTCATTCGCAGACGCATTGTGGAACTGGCTAGTTTGGGAGTTCGACCCTGCGACATTTCCCGCCAACTGTTGGTATCGCACGGCTGTGTCAGCAAAATCCTGTCGCGCTACTACGAAACCGGATCCATAAGTCCGGGATCACAAAGCCGGGGTCGCTCCAAGGTTCGTATGGCCTTTATATTATATTTATTATGTTTCATAATTTTTTGGCTATGTTAACCTTACCTAGGTAAAGTAAAACGTTCAAGATAAAGGGTCGGTGCATACTTTGCAGTTGTGTGTCCGTAACGACTGTCCGTGTCCGAGTCCGTGTCTGCTCCCGAAAGAGGTGTTTAATTCATACTAATTGTCTGGATGTCTGTAACAAGTTGTCCGATAGTGTCCGTAAAGGCTGTCCGGATGTCCGGAAGAGAAGTTGAACTCAGTTCAACTTTTGTCCGTGTCCTTAAGCAACCAGCCAATCAAATAGAAGCTTTATTAGTCACGTGCGTTTGCGTACACATAAAATTCCTCCGCGCATTACAAAATTATATTAAATTGTTCGTAATATGAGCTCAGTAGCTGCATTTTAGTGTGCTTGCTTAGAACGTTTTATTGATTTTTTGAAGGTTGCATTCTCATACGCTTGGTACGCTGCAGAATGTATAGGCGTTATTTTATATATATGCATAGCCGCATAGGTACGCACTGTCCGTAGAGTGTCCGTAGAAGTATGAATTAATGCTGATTATGGACACGGACAAATGCTACGGACAAACCTTCCGGACACGGACACAACTCGGACACGGACGACAACTACGGACACTTCCGGACTAGTATGAACTAAGCTTTAGCCGGCAAAATTACGAAATAGTCATGCCATAAACTGATCTCAAACAGTATTGGTTGCGTGATTAATGCGTACCTAATTCTGCCGGTTGATCGGACATAACGGCTGTAGGTATGAATCGATCCTAACTGTTCACAACTCGACAGAAGGACAATTGCCTACTGTTGAGGTAAAGAGAGGTATAAATAATATTGTACATTTTTTAGTGCACAGAAAAAGGAAACTTTCCAGATAAACGTGTTTTTTAGACGTTACCGCCTCTGGTTTTGCAAAAAATCCACCAGATTCGACGCGAATATCCGTTTATAACTCCGAAAGACGTGAGAGACTTGTTGATTTACTATCGAGTTTATGACGAAGAAAATGCACCAAGCGTCGGTTAGTTTTTCAGACGAAGTTATATTAATTTGTTTTCTAGTTGTTTTAGCTCTGAGACCATAAAATAATTAAGGCATTTTGGCATGATTTTGAAAACGTTTAGAGTAATGTTTGACCAATAAATGCTGAACACGGAGACAAAACAGACCATGTGATTTCATTACGAAAAGAACAAATTTCAGCCATCAAGAGTACAGCGATTAGCTGCTAAAATACGTCTCCTGCCATAACATAACAAACACAATTATGAACTCCGTGTTTTTAGGTACCTTGTGTCGCTTGTTACGAACGGACGAAAAGCCAATTTTACAGACCGCTAGTTCTGCTGCCGTCCTAAAAAAAGAAGCTGACACGGAAGCCAAAACGGAAACGGAATTATCTGAGGAAAAGCCCACAGACTGAATGAAATGGACATTTTTAAAAACATTTTGTTCGTTACTCGCATTATTATGATTCGCTAACGTACGTATGAAACTGCTTGCACTTTATGTTGAACATATGTTGGATGGCATAGTTTTCTCAATAGGTCGTTGCGCGGCCGCCTCAACGGCCGTGCATACTAATTTCAGTTAATGCACTGAAACTGAAAATGCATGTAAATTATGCTCAGTTTCAGTGCATCACTGAAGCCTGCTGGAATAACCAGCTGTGACTTGTTTGCAACTCGTAGCGCGTGCGTTGTGTGTGTATGTGTGTGTGCGTGTGTGTGCGTGTCTGTGCATAACAAACGACAATGGCAAATTGAAAATCGATTGTCTGCAATATCGATTCTTTTGAAACACTTTCAAGGCAGTTCTTTCGTGATGCTCTTAACAAAACATTTAGTTCTACGATTATTGTTAGATACGATGCAAACGAATCATCTAACGTAGCTGTGGCCTAACGGTTAAGGCGTGTGACTGCGAAACACAAGATAGGGGGTTCAATGACTGTGACTTTCATTCTGTGAAATATTTGCAATTTTTTTCTGACTTGGAAAGTAGAATAATGTTTTTAAATTGTTTCTGTGCATGATATAAAAATCAAATGTTATAGCATTCTAAATCCCCGGTCGATTCTTAATTCGTACGTACTTACACATACGTAAAACGTATATAATCGTCGAACAGATTTTCAGACTCGATTAAAAATGAAAAACTAAGTAGTAGGTACTGACAAAAAATTTTGGTGCGTGCCGCGCCTAATTTTACAGATACGTTAAAATATTACTTTTTGTGGTCACATCGAATTATGTGCGCTCGTCAACAGAAGTGCTTGTTTTTATTTTTGCATAGTCTACGTGCGTTTTGTAAACATTTTCTAAAAAATTATTAAAACTAGCACTAAATACTGCTGTTTTGCAGTCATGCTTTTAAGCACTTTAACCCGGTCATACTTGTCCTGAAGAACACAGGGTTCAGGACAATTTTGGGTCGGCTGCAAAAACTTTTCAGTTTAATTGTTTTTTGCTTAGACTTTAGACTTACTTTCAGCATTTTTCATGCAAATATTTTCGTTTTTGACACGACAGACAGATCTGTTATAATCGCTTAAAAAACGATAGAGACAAGAATAAGGACAAATATAAACCGGGTTCTACAGTGCAGATAATTGGGTACCTTTTTGCAAGCTATATCTTTTCTCAAAGCCATTAAGCGGTTACTCAAGTTTTTTAGTTGGGTTGGGAATTGGGATATGTATCTCTGTTTAAAAGATGTCTAAAAAAGTGTAAACTAGTCAAAAACTTGGGAAAGGGGTTCAAATTCTAGGTATTTCATGTTTACTGACTATTGTGTTATGTTACTTTTGTACTTACTATTTATGTAAATTAGACGCTGCTTTACCTATATCTGATACAAATACATACATACAGACTCCCCTTGGAGGCAAATCAACGTTTGTATAAATTACATGCATACGTCATACATGCATACGTGATCTCGTATCCACTATGCGTGCAGTCCAGTCAATTAGTTAATTAATAATTAACTAATAAATGAGTTCATATTATTAGTTAATAAGTCAATGATTCTGCCACCAATGGTGAAATGGTCCTCATTTATCCACAGACGAACATCCTTGCTACATATGCAGGTACTTTAAAACTAGAAGCCAAGGTTATGGCGTGTATATACTACTTTATTTGGTAGTTTGCATATTTTCGTGTACTTTCTTTTCTTTTTTTATTACTTGTTCACATAACATTACTATGGAAATTAAAACTGGACTAGTAAGGGTTGTAGCATGGCTGCAAGTGCACTCAGAGGTTTGTATGCACAATGCGATGGAAAGCTCCGAGTGCAAAGCACGAGTGCTTTTCACGAGGGCTTTCCAAGCAGAGTTGCATACGAATCTCTGAGTGTCAGCGCTGGCCATGATACAACCGACATGTCACATGGCTTTGACACGTAAAAAAGAAAAACTATAGGTAGCGGTGGGTTTCGAACCCACGCATATCCGACTTTTGTTTTCCAGTCAGTGCCATAGACCACTCGGCTACGCTACCTTCGACGATAAGTTTTTTAAATGACAGTAAAGTATCGAACAGTAATATCTTTTGCTGTGCATGAACATGCCTATCTAAATGCAAGATGCAGTGTAGACTGAACATTCTACGTAGTACGTACATCACATAACTTGTCATCATTATTTGGGTTTTTGTCAAGGTAGTTGTGCAGTAGCCGTAGTCGAGTGGTTACGACGTCTGGCTGGCAATCCTGGGGATTTGGGCGCATTTGTTCAATTCTTGTCCTGTCTTTTTAAGGTTCCTTCTTATTTCTGAGCAGCGTGAGACAAATCTGTGAGTGCACGCTAAGGCGAATTCGTTGATGCTCACTGTGTGTTCAGAGAGTGCAACAAATCTCTGAGTGCACTCTTGACAGATGTGCTGTCACAGGACCAGCAAATATCAGAGATTCGTAGCACGGCAAGTTACATAGAAGCCATGTGACAAATATAATTGTCACATGGCCTCTACGTAATTAGGCATGCTACAAATCTCTGATATGTGCGCTCCTGTAATCTCAGAGTGCAGTCAGAGATTTGTTGCACTCTCTGAACACACGGTAAGCATAGGCGCATTCGACGCAGCGTGCACTCAAAGATTTATCGCACGCTTGCTAGAAGTAAGAAAGAACCTTAAAAAGAACGCAAAGAATCGAACCATCGAGCACCACATCATCAAGGTCCGTAGTCGTCCATCGTAACCACTTGACCACGGCTGCTTCAGAACCAGTTAATTAAAACCCAAGTTGTGATAAAATTAAAGTGCGTACAGTGTGAAGGGCTGTCGTTGTCTCCGTTTAGTTACATAGGCTTGTTTATAAACTCCAGTTACTTAGTTGTTCCGTCTCAATAATAATGTCATTTATTATTATTCTGTTTAATAACTTCTAACTCTTTAACTCAATAATGTTGTCATTTAAACATTTTCCATCCAAGGTAGCGTAGCCGAGTGGTCTAAGGCGCTGACTCTGAAACTAGAAGTCAGTTGTGCGTGGGTTCGAATCCTACCGCTACCAATATATTTTGTTTTTCACCTGTGTTAAGGCCATGTGACAAGTCTGTTGTAGCATGGCTAGCACTGACACTCAGATATTAGTATGCAACTCTGCTTGGAAAGCCCTCGTGCAAAGCACTCGTGCGCTGCGCGCACTCGTGCTTTACACTCGGAGCTTTCCAGCGCATCGTGCATGCAAATATCTGAGTGCACTCGCAGCCATGCTACAACCCTTACTTGTGAGCAAGCACGTTCTTCGACTATAAAACGCAACGTCAAAACTTTGTTGAAGTCGATACTTCACAGTTTTAGCTATATAATCGTTATCAGTTTGATTAATTGACGAAGTTCATCTTGGAAAAATTTGCATGGCGTCCAGCTTACATAAACTCAGCTTGGTGAGTATTGAAAATTAGTTTACTGAGAAAAATCACCCCTAAATACTATTGAAAAACAATATGTACCAATACTGAGGCTATAATAAGTACATGTATGTATATAACTGCGGTTTCCTACTTTAAGCTATTTCTGAATTGTCTTAAAACTAAGACAATAGAGCACCAAAATATCAACGCAAATGCCTCACAGGAGCAACTCGCAAACTGGAGAATAGTCTGACCCCACGGGTTGCCGAGAAAGATCAACACAGCCGATCCGGCGAAAGTTACAATCGTATAGTATGCGCTCGATTTTAAAATCAATTTTGGCACAAAATCGATGCGTGATTTAAAGTCCCATTTTTCTAATGGTTGCGCAATATTGTAACTCCAAGTTTCGTGCAAGTAAACTCGCTGCGAAGCCCAAAAGCACGACAAACGTAGTATCGCAGCTACTATCACGAAATTTGAGTCGAATTGCTGCGCATTTAGCGCAACTAGAGAGGCGATTATGATGAAGGGTAGCGCAAAAATTAGACGCAATATCGCCAAGTGGCGCTTTTTCAAGTTTTGTCTTGAAAAGTAGTCAACATCTTCGCTTGTAAACTTGAGCGGTGGGGATTGGGTATACGGAACAACTTTGCCGAGATAGTTGACGGTTGATGCAAGAGACAACAGGAAGATGCTTAAACTGGTCAAAAGTATTGTTGCGCCATTTACGCAACAACCAGTTGCGTAAAATACCAGCAACCAACAGTTCTTATAGATCAAATACGAGAGCGCTATTTCCGTTTCTCCCGCAAACGCGAGTTTGTTTCTAATGTAAAGATGGGCTGAGCTTTTTGGAGGCAAGCTGTGCAGAAATATTGGCCCAAATTCACCACGAGGTAACATCCGAACGTAAATATAGTCAGATAAAACGATATAGTACCAGAACAATATCAAAATGGCACTTATATGTCCGTTAGTGAAAATAACATCGGAAATATAAGTAATAATTGTGAATAAAAATAAACCCAGCAACATAAAAACGGCCCATTTGTCGTGATTTGATCGCGAATAATCGATAATCCATTGATAAATTGATCGCAGGTTTTCTTTGAGTTGCCCAAAAGTGTGAAACACGTTCAAGTGGAAAAACCAGGCAATAGTAGCAAACAGCGGCAGGTAAATTAGCCACGGTATACAACCAAAAAAGGACCAGAACATGGGGATAAAAATAAATAAACAAAAATATATATCTGCCGCAGACGAAGGGTCGGTTCTCAAATTCTTTTGTATGGATTTATAAAAGGTCAACTTTTCCAGCCAATTTGAGTCTGATAGCTCTGACTTAAACTGGCCAAAGTTTTGTTGTAGCGTTTTCCAAGAAACGCCTATTTCGGTTGCGGGTACATTTGTCAAATGGTAATACATCAAAAGGTCTCTAATGGTGTTTTGAATGATCCAGATACAGTTCACGACCATTTTTGGCAAATCTGGCGCACCAACAGCGGTTTTTTGGGCATTTAATCGGAATTTCTCTAAAAAAATATCTACAACTTGCTCTGGGCTAGCCCAGATGTTAGTTACGTATCGCTTCTGAATGGCAGACCATAAAGTCTGATTCCGATGCCCAAATTTCGTACTTTTTCCCAAGAGTCCGTCGGACCATGTAAAATCTTCCATATTTTTGAATCGATTTTCGAAGGCGCAAGAATATGGTATAAGAGTATCGAAATTTTTCGGTATGATTGATTCCAAAGTCACCGTATGATACCACATCGGAGTGTTTTTGTTGTCTCGGCAAATTTCCATTTGAATAAACAAAATCACATGCACATTAACCGTTGTCATATACAAGAACATTTTCACAGGTTTCGAAGGATCAATTTTTTTGGCATCAGAAATGTTACACATCGAGTCTAGCAATCGTTTTTTGTAAATTTCAGATTCCGCCCAATCAGACAAATCGGACGTTTTAGCCTGTTCGTAGAGATTTGACAAAGGATTGGATTGTTGATATTTCAATGACGATCCCAGAATGGGACTCGTTTGTACTGGAAAACGATCTTTCAAGTCCCCAATGAGATCGTGCACAAATTTGATGCAATTATTTCGCAAATTGTCATACTTTTGCTCGGATACTTTTTCGCAGGTTCTGTGAATAGCCACCAGAAGGTTCGATAGTGACAGTTTTACTGTCATCACACTAACGGCGGTACGTCCAATAGCCGTCAGACCCTTATAAATACCGTTACAGCAACTTAGTTGAATGAAAAGTTTCTTTTGCCGATTTGCCAGCAGTTCCAACATATAAAATCTTCTTGTATCGGGCTCGCCAAGTGGAGAAAATATCACAACTTTGTGAACAGATGCAGGATAAGCCCCGCCGAACTTTGCGTAAACTTCAACTTGGGTCGCTTCGTAGTAGCTTTTGGGCCACTTAATCTGTTCAGAGGTTAAGGAGATCTTGTCCGGATTAGAAGACACGTCATTTGTGGCCCCAAATCTCAGCACGGCTTCCAAATGATCATCCACTTTTTCAAGATTATCCAACGGCACAGGCTCAAATACTAGTTTGAGGGTTTCGGAAAAATCGGACATTTGTTCCATCATTTTCGATAGATCGTTTCCAGTTGACAACATAGCGAGATTACTGCTTAGCTGTGCCGCGTGGGAAGATCCGTAAGCCGGGTCGATATTGGATCCGGCGGAAACATTTTGAGCTGCATCTTTAACCGATGACATTTTGAGACAACTAAAACAGAAAAGATTTGAACACGAGCAAGAGAACGTAATGTTGGAAAAACTACTTCCGTGGCATTGGGGCAAATGCATCAAAAGGGGCATCGAACCGCTTAATTATGAATTTATGTGCATAACAGTCTGACACAAACTTTTGACGGTTGCTCATTAGCATTAAATTTTTTTCCTTAAACAGTTAAAAGATATGTACATATTGTTTGAAAAATGGCTAAGGTAACAAACATGTCAAACCATCGAAAAATTCTACGAAACAAATTCTACTAAACGAAAGTTTTGTCTAGATTGTCAATTTTAACAAATAATTAAGTTACATAGGAAACATGCATGTTCCAAAAAAAACAGAAAGAACAGCACTGTAAGTCGAACACAACGCCACAAACATTATCTACCCACGGGTTTTGATGGTAACTACGTTTGCAGACTTGTTCTTGTTATCAAATTCTTATCTACTGCAAATATTGCTCACATTAAATGTTAGCACTTTTTCAAGAATAGCAAATAATGTACCTACTACCTACTCGTGAACACAAAATTTGAGAAAGCGCCTTTAGTGCTATTACGGCTAATTTGATAACAGCGCTAGTAGTTCGGCCAAAAATGCACCTGAGCTGCGATTTAACTTTTGCGAAATTTTGGAAAAGGTACAAGAATAAAAATAATAGGATCCTATTACTGTATTATGCACTCTTGGTAGGTACCATTGTAGCGTTAGAACGACGAAGCTATCGCTCACAAACTGTGACTGAAGGCCAACCAGCCGATATATTTCTCTGCTCAACAGTGTGGCTAGCGACACACAGCAGGCAACTGCCAACTAGTCTTTGGTGACACACACACAGGATACAGCGGCTGCGGCAACGGCAACATGTGGCTAGAAAACGACCAGCGCATCAGCCTGCGCTAGAACACAGTAAGAGAGTGTCTCAATCTTCTTCAATAGAGTGAGACGCTATAATGTACTCTTGGTATTATCAAGAGCACATAATAGCGTCTCACTCTATATAGAAGAAGAGTGAGACACTCTCCAGCCTGCCTGTGTTCTAGCACAGGCAGATGCGCTGGACGTTTTCAGGCTACATGTTGACATTCTATGCAACATGTGACTGGCCAATCAGAAGCGAGCTTCTATTCTCTGATTGGCAGACGCCTGTGCACGTGCTCCAGTCATAAAACGGGATAGGGATAAAGGTTAATAACTCATTATTTATTCATAGTCTGCTTGTAAAAACATTAAAAAAGGTTTGCAAATACCTTTGGGGATATTTTGGCAAACATTCAGCGAAATTGATTGACAAACTTTGAAGAAATTCAGAAAAGTTTATATCTCAAAAGTTTCTAAATCAATTTCGCTTAAATGTGGCCAAAATATCCCTAGAAGTATTTGCAATCCTTTTTTAATGTTTTTGCAAGCAGACTATGAATAAATAATGAGTTATTAAGCTTGCTAGAACACAGGCAGGCTGGAGAGTGTCTCACTCTTCTTCTATGTAGAGTGAGACGCTATTGTGTACTCTTGGTATTATCTTGATGCATCGTCAAGACTAGGCTACATTTCGCTCACCACCAACTAAATGGCAAATTCAAAGTATACACTTCCGGTGTGGTCCAGTCGGGGAACCGCGAAGGCAATATTACGTCCTGCCCACCTTCCACGGATAACTCCTGTAGCCCGTTTCAATAGACTCACAGGCCCACAAATTTGTGGGCCTGTGAGCCTGTGCCTGTGAGTTCGGTTTCAATATCTCACAGGCACAGGCCACAGCTCACAGGCCACAGGCCACAGGCACCGGTAGATTTTGGACTGCCACAAATCGCTCACAGGCCGTTCTGTTTCAATAAAAATTTGTGCCTGTGAGCGATCTCACAATTGTGCGTTTTTTCACAGGCCGACGGGTGGCCTGTGAGGGCGCCAATATAGATAATTTATGCTGTACTGAAACTTTTTGAAGTTGGGTTTTAATTTAACTTTCTTCGCTAGCGTATTTGTTGCATTTTGGAGTAATTTAAAGCAAAAATAATAGCTTTTTTAAAAGTTTAGCAAAAGTTGATATGTTGAAAAATTGATGTATTAACAAAGTTTTACAATTTTTACTTTAAAATTAAAACATAAATACCAATAAAAGCGGAAAAATGACCATTTAAATTAATTGAACCATTTTCAATTCATATAACAGCCTAGCTGTTATTCAGCAGCGTAGATATGTGCGTTTGCTGGCAAGCCGAGCATGCGGTCAGAATGCGTGCGTCACCTGTGAAATTTGGCCTGTGCCTGTGGCCTGTGACAGGCAGCATTTTATGCTTATTGAAACGGGATTCACAGGCACCTGTGGCCACAGGTCACGGGCCCACAAATTTGTACCTGTGGGCCTCTGAGTTTATTGAAACGGTCTACTGGTCACCATTTAGCGACCAGTATTGGATGACAGCTGAGCAGACCTTGTTTCATCGTAGCTGAGGATAGAATCGAACCTCTCGATTCTCAGTATGACACACTACCACTAAGCCACCTGCACGTCTCTGCAATTTCCTAACAACTACAGGACTGAAATGCAGAACCAAGTAAAGAACTAGAAGTGTAACCGCATTTACTTATTTCTTTAGAAATTTGAGAAACATTTATTATCTTCCAATTAACATAAATAACAAAACACTACAAGTACAATCGAAACGTAAAACTAAATAACACACCTGACATACACAGTACTGGACTCTATGGCAAAACAGGTGCATACAAAATCGCAACAGCTCTCACGAAAGTCAAATACGTTGCCCAATTCAACCTAATTACATATACACTCTACATATATATATATATATATATATATATATATATATATATATATATATATATATATATATATATATATATATATATATATATATATATATATATATATATATATATATATATATATATATATATATAGATATTGGCAGTAAGAACTAAAGAACCACTTGTACGGGTCCAATCATACATATAGCCTAATGTCACTTAGTATCAACTGGCAAAATAAATCTTGTACCGAGATCTCACGAAAACAACGAACATTCAGGAGGTAGAAGTAACCATTTTGGCAACTTGGTGCATTACTTTTCAGAGTGCACGTACAATGTAGTTGTAGTACATGCAGATTGCAGAAATTAAGACTAGCCACGACGCTGGATTACTGTTTTGTGAACCAACGTAGCAGCTAGCTTAGCTATTAACCTTGAAAGAATAAAAAATTCAACATCACCATCTTAGTCGATTTCAGGAAAAATATAATGACTTTGCTGCAAGATTTAAAAAGGTTACGAAAACATTCTTCAAAACAGTACCGTCGAAATCATTACTACCATTTTAACGGACATAGGGCGGTTGGTACCAATTACTTTCCTCAGCAATGCAGAAGTAAAACAGCTATATACTAGCTAGCTACTTAAATTACACACAACAGACGTAAGTACCTATATAATAATATTACACAATTATATACACAAAGTTTACAAATGATCAAATTCTTTAATTTTCTGAATATGCGGAAATTCTGTCTCTCTGGATCGAGTCCAGTTGTAACCGAAACCCGGCGCCGGCCTCTTCAGGTCACCCATTCTTTTGCCCGGTTCTTTAACTTCGATTCTGAAAAAAGAATAAAACAGAACAAACTAAAAAAAAACAAACATTGCAAAAACTGGGATTTGAAAAAGTGGTATATTGATGGATTGATACTTTCAGGCAAAGGCGTATCCCAAGGGAGGTGAAACCCCCCAAAAAATTTGTTCCCAGTCAATTTTTACACGAGGGTCCCTCCTTTGGTTTTTATTGCCCGGCCGAAAAAAATTTCTGATACGTCTCCAGTTGGCCAAAAACGGCCGCTAAAAATTTACAAAATCTCCAATGTTTTTCCGGGGGTCGCCGCCCCCAGGCCAGACTCCTGCAGTTCTGCGGCTTAGTGCCCTTGCGTTTGTTATGCGAATTTACGTGTTCAAATTGCTAAAAAAGTACATTTTAACTCATTTCAAAAAATGGAGAAGTCATTCCCCCAAAAAATTTTTTCTGGGTACGACACGCAGTGATGCACTTACTTAGCATTTTCATAATTGTTTTAAACTCAAGGGCCGTATTCTCAAAATTACCTGCAGGTAAAGTTAGGCTATTTACCCACAGGTAAGGTGAAGGTAAAGTTAATTCTGTGGGTAAAGTTAAAGTTAAATTTGAAAACAAGGTTAACGTCAACGGTTGAGGTTAAAAATTTGCACAATACATTAACTTTAGCTGCGAAATAAGATGAAGCAATTTTCTTGTCCGAATATTAGAGGTAACGTAAGCTATCACATTGGCTTTAGTCATTGTTTGAGAATACGACTTTACCTTCACCTTAATTGTGGGTAAAGTTAGCCTAACTTTACCTGCAGGTAATTTTGAGACTATGGCACCTGTATTTCGTTATAAAACTTTATGCACATAACCACACATGTGCCGCAGAGGAAATCTGGGGAGATGGAGTCGTCAACCGGGGGGGGGGGGGGGGGTGTGTGCTACGAGGATTTTTCAAAAAATTTGCAACTTTAGGGGGGTGATAACCGATGTATGGTGGAGAGTGCACCTTTACGAAGGGGGGAGCGGGGTCAGATTGGGGGGAGCATTACCCTCCACAGTTCCACACCAATATGGCTGCATAATATGACAGTTATTCTTTAAGATTCACTGAAACCACTTAGTTAGAAAGCACACTTCAAACTTTGTTAAGTCCCCCAGAACTGTTTTAAGCGATCAAGCCCCAGCCAGTTTGGCCTACTTTGGTTCCCCGGGTTCCACAGGCCCGGTGATGACCGGTGGTGGGGTGACGAATCTTCGTCCGTCGCGATCGCAGTAGTAGTTAGCCTCGATGCGATCATTCACGCCGATCGGGATGTCCGGCAAAGGGGGACTTCTGCAACGCGGATTATCCAGATTAATGGCATTAAGTAATGTTTGGCTTACTAGGTCAGATCCAGCGCAGAATTGGGTGGATAAAAAGCATATATAGTTTTACGTACGTTTTCATAGGAGTAGCACATAATTTCAAAACAAAATATCGCCTGATTCGTTACGAATTTCGTAAATTTTCTTAAACCATTTTTTGCTCAGTTAAAATTTGAGCAGAACAGACTCGCTGCGCTGCAGGTTTGAAATAATTTCAACCCCTTTTCAAGAAAATCTATATACAAACTTCCTAACAAATCAGGCGCTATTTCGTAATAAAAATATGCGCTTATTATACAAACGTAACGTACGATGGTTTTACAAAACAACCTTTGTGATATTCACTCTTAAAGTCGACTACTGCAACATGGCAACTGGCATATTTCAATGTCACATGTATATATTATGCGCAAGTCTGTATATACTATATATTATCCGGATTTTTTATGTGTCTTAAAACCCGATATGAAAGCAATAATACGTTAAAAATCACACTTTTTTACGTTATCACACTAGTTTATTCTTTACAATTTTACGTTCGACATCACCAGTCACGCTCACAGTATGGAAACAATATTCAACAATGGGTTGTAGAAATATAATTTTATAATTTAAGCCACTGTAAGCCAACGTAAAATGTAACTATAATTTCGACAAATAAATGTAGAATAACTGAAATGCTGTCTAGTATAAAAACACACGAACCTGGTCGACTGAGTGTCCGGAAAGCGATTCGGGGAAAGATATACGCCCTGAAAAAAGTCCGTTATATTATCGTATATATACTTTTGCATGGCAGAAATTTTGACCTGAATCATGGGAAAAACATATTAAAGCGGGAAAACCCAATTTCATCGACCAATAAAATACATCAATTATATATACGCTATAATATGTGTACGTGTTTTTTAAATTTTAAGGAATTCGTTCGTTTTTTCGAAACTTTTTAGAAATTCGTCTACCGGGGGGGAGGGGGTGGTTACTTAGTTTTTTTATCCGATAAAATTTTAAAAAAACGCTGAGGGTGGAACCGCTGTCTCTGAGAGGAGGTTTGGAACCCCCCTTCGCTGTGCTACGGAAACGGAAACCTTATATATA
>JASANF010016559.1:0-11059 GCA_030248245.1 Trissonchulus sp. WLG1_4 | reverse complement strand
TAGTTTGGTATATCATGAAGCTGAGGTACGAACGCTGCCGTCGGACTGACTATGGAGTCTGAGGTGACGATGGGTTCCGAATTGCTAACCAGACTAAGGTCGACAAATTCGTCATCAGCGTTTACTGCCGTATAATTGGGGTTTTCCGAACTTGTTCTAGATGTATCGCCCCTTGAACGTGATCGTTCTATAATTTGTCTTAATTGCTGAGTTCTAGCAGTCAACCATTGCACCATTGCTGGAGCACAAGCAGCAGCGCTCACAGTTAAATTCTGTCTCCAACCAATCGGTAGACAATGCAGCAATATAAAGGCGGCAGTGACGTACAAACAGCAAAGAAACACCCAGATTTGGAACCAATTTAGCGTTAAGCCATGTAAAAATCCGAAGTAACCAGTACGCATGATTGTATTTACCAGGTTTTTCGAGGAGGTTTCAACCGAACCGTTGAAACGGGGTTTCGCTCCTAAATGACTAAGTATTTTTTGTTGATAGTTTAGTGCTCCAAGTAACTCGTTTAGTGAAATGTGAGCCTGTAAGTCAGACCAATTGTACATGACAATTTGATGAAATATCGTTGGTTCGTAATTCCATGGTTTACTGTAGTTCCAGTCAAAAATTCGTATTTCAGGAACCTTAAAAATTTCGTGGTAAGTCCCGTCTGGCTTATATATCATCGTCTTGTTTCCCAGACTGAAGGCTATCTCAGTATCTTTATCGCAGCTGACAGGCATCCCATGTGGCTCTATAATATTTGTCACTGTATTCATATACCCAATGTGATATTTGCCGTGATGAGTGAACTTGATCGGTATCTCCTTAGTACAACTATCGTTCTTCATCGATATGATCTGATACTGTTCTGGCAGTAACGATTGGCAGGGCCATACCTCAATGCTGACTCCTCCAGCACGTGCAATTACATCGCTTTGATGCAGGAGGGCTCGTACTGCTAGGGTTGGATTCGCCAGCAGATCAGCCTTGAGGATTTCTAGAGTATTGATTGAAATTTTGCAGACAGCATTTAGGGCGTGTTCAAAGGCAAACTTAATGTGGTGTTGTTCTTTCAACGATAGAGCTTGTAAGGATGCGGCAAGAACATCCGACGTTATTATACCATTAGTGGCAGCCCATGCTCGTACGGTTTCTTCTGTGCCCTTTTTAAGGATGTTTCTCATTACCGCTTCATTATCCACAGCTGCTTCTGCGTCCGTATCTGGGGGAATATCGATGTCGCCACGTGTCTGTCGTTTATGCCGTCTACGATACTTAGCTAGCCAGTATAAGCTCTGTTGCAGCACTCTGAAAGGTATGCCTTGATCACTTAGTTGAATTATATTTCCTTCACAATCTTTAGTCGTCGCTTTGATATTAAACGTGAGGGCTAAATTTCCATCTTCAGATAACCAATTATTGTCCCACTGGTGACCAGAAAGTGGTTTCCACGGTACGTATTTGCATGCTTCTGTTTCGACTGGTTTCCAAAGCAGATACGACCCGTCTTTCAGCTGACAGCTACCTTGTTTATACTTACAGTGTGACACATCTCCCGCAGTACTTTCCATTAATTCAGAGTCGTGACGCTTGTAAACGTAGGCTTTATGCAGGAAACAATTTTTTGTTTCAAATGTCTTCCAATAACAGCAGTGGATTCCGCCACCGGGGTACCACCAATGAAGATAATTTGTCGTTTCCCACAACCCATCAGTTTCGATTAAAGTTCCTTCGTTGCATTTATGCCATTCGGCCATCGAATAACATTCATCCGCGTCCACTCGAATATCTAGTTTTTCTTCTTCTTTGAGATGTTCATCATCAAAAAAATACGTAAAAGTGCGAACTTGCTGCTGGACTTTCTTACATCGCCAGGCTTGACTTCGATATTGTATGTGATTGTACTTGTACAACAGCAAGTCGGTTTGTAGCGGTTCTGATGTCGGATCAGCAAACTTTGCTTGACAATTCAACGGACCGGGCAGTTTCCATAGCGATCTGCCTTCGACCGTTTGACACAGCAGTGGATGCTCTGGTACCAGTAGTTGTGCACTCGTTGTACCAATGGGAAGAAGTACCAACAGTGCTACAAAAACAAGCAGTTTCATAGCTGTCATCAACCACGTACTGGCTTGAACTGGCAGGTTGGATTCATTGTCTTGCGGAATGGTCATGAAGACAGAAGGTTTTTTACTTGTTACGGCCGCGACACTTGCAGGGTTTTGCAGGCGCTCCGATAAACGCTGGTTTTGTTCCATGAGCACGGCAGCATTTTCTCGTTCCCGTTCGAGTTGCTCCATTAGAACTGTGGCTGGTGCCATTGCTGTGGTCACAGTTCCGAAGTTTGGATTATTTTGAGTTTCTTGTAGCTCTGTACTGACGGCGTTCATTTGCCTAGGACGTTGGTTCATGATATCGTTTCTCGGACCTGATCTGTTTCGAAATGTTCCAGGTTGGAAGGAGCTCGGTCTGGACGGAAATGTGGTACCGGTAGGTCCTCTCTGCGTGTTAGTGGTGGATGGTACGAATCGCTGACCTTGCCGACAGGCTGCCGCGAAATGTCCTGGTCTTCCACATCGATTACATATTGGTCGACGGTCTACTGTGTATCTTGGACGCTCGGTGCGATGCAAAGGCATATCAGACCGCTGTCTTTGTAAGTCTTTCATCTGATCGGCCAATTTTTGCACGACATCTCTCAGGTCGTCAACTGACCGCTGGAGCGGATTGTCTTTCACAGTCGGCTCAGGGGCTCTTTCAACTGGGTGACGCATCACCGAGCTATTTGCTATAACGGTGGCACGTGCTTGATTCAGCGGTGCGGCCAGGGGTCCCGCTTGCATAGCTTCGAGCGCTTCAAGTTGTTGTGCTTTCTGTACTGCATCGCGAAAATTCGTGGGGTTCAAGGGGACTAATGCCCGCTGATAGTATGGGTTAATATTATTGATAAAACTTCGGAACAGCAGGCATTCTCGGGCATTGCTGTCGAAGTCTGGGTAACCGTCATCGGCTAATTGCTGTAGAGACCATGCAAAATCGGCGATAGGTTCATTCGGGCGTTGGTGACGACCAGCTAAATTTAAACTGGCCAGCATTTCTGTTTCTCGCCGTTCCAGAGCGGCTATTAAACTCGCCTTCAATTGTTCATAATCGTTTTTGATAACTTCTGACAGTTCAAGGTACTTTTTTCGGGCCAGATCGCCCAAATAAACGGGTACTAATTTAGCTTTTTGCATCCGATCATACCCCTTAGCATCGGCCATGAATTCAAATGACACAAACCAGTCTCTGATTTTTTCGCTAGGTTTACCAGTGAATCGGGGGACAGCATCCCTAGGTAAGTCAACACGTTCCACCATAACGTCACTCAGCGACAAATTAGAAATAGTGTTTTTGAGTTCTGCTAGCTCCTGTTCAAATGGGCGAGTGGGTGCGGCTTCTTGTATACGGAATAGGTCAGCTTTTACACTACCAAGTTCCGTGTGTAGTTGTAACTTTAACTGTGAGTAGTCTTCAGAAAGATCACGATAATTCGTAAGTAAAGTGTCAATATTCGCTCGAGATTGATGTATAGCGTACGCCTGGCTCTGTAGAGTTCGGGCGAGTTCTGTTGAATCTGGTAACGATTCGCTCGTATTAGCACCAGTCTCGGAGGTCTGAGCGCGAGTTCGACGAGAATCGGACATGTAAAGGTTCCACGATTGTCAGCGTTTCGGTGGGGTAAAAAGCGTTATTAGAAAACCATCCCACCGCTGCCACCAAATGTAGCGCGACCGTAGTAAGGCAGGGCATCAAATCGTACACAAAATAATTATTTTAATGATATAGCCATAACCGAATCAACTCCTCTTATGAGGCACAACATAATCAACTGTTCATAGATAAGCTATCCTCTTATGAGGCGGCGGAACTACTAAGTTAATGCCAAAAACTTGAGTACAGTTAGTATATAACTTCCTCTTAAGAGGTCGATTTCGAAGTATTAGTCAGAAGCATCTGCGAGTATCAAAACCGAAGAAAAGGCAAAACAGACTGTTTTAAAATGGGTTTGCAACCCCTTTTATACCCAATGGAAACGGTAGTAAAGTAAAAATAAAATATTTTAAAAATGTAGGTTACGCCCATACAAAAATGAGCGCACCCAGGAAAGTAATAAAAAGTAGATAGGTAATTAATTTTAAGTGTAGTTTTTAGATGAAACTTTGAAATAATTAAAATAGGTTTTTGTTACACGAGTTCCGGCTTCCGACTGAGTAAAAATAAGAAATATATCTGTAGAATATAAAATCTTATTTCTGTGATAAGGAAGCACTCTGACTAGCTGTCTAAGTAGCTGACCACTCAAAAACTCAAAAAGGAAATTTTTTGCATCTTCATAACGTAGTCAGTAGTTACTTATTTCTTATTCTTTTTCTTACTACTCATTAGCCTATTACTTATTTCTACTAGAACGGTACGGCTGGTTCTCACTAACTAAACAATGGGATTTTTTCTCAATTCTTTTTTCTTGTTTCTGTTTCTTGTTTTATTTCTTATCTAGGTATTATTGTTTATTGAATTTTCTTTTTAGTCCAAAGAGCGGTTTTGCTCCTTCAAAAAATGAACTTGATTATAAAACCATCGTAAGGCTTCACCGGGATATCTAACTTCTGTACATAACATGAGTAACCAATAAAAAAATTCGCTGACACATTTTTCATTTTTATATTTTAAAAAATAACCAAAAAATACCTATTCGCCATGAGGCACCTGAAAGTTTACGAGACGCAAAATTTCACTCAATGCAGCTGGAATTTTTGGTGCTGTGGTTAGTTTGTCACCGAATTTACGTTTTATGCTGGCACTACGTTTTTCTTCGGTTTCATAGAACTTTTGAGATTTTGAAAACTTTGAAAAAATTTAACTATTTTACTCACTCCGACTTATTTATGATGACATAAGTTGCTCTGACTGCTGCTATATTTAATAACTTTTTAAGCTATTTAAACCTATGCAGTCGGTCAGTAATGACGTTTCGTAAGGTTATGTTAGTTTACTAATTGAACTTGAACTATCTAATTGGCGGGAAAATTGACAAAACTTAAAAAAGAAGTCTTTCGAGAAGAATATGACAAAGTTTTATCGAATTTACTAAACTACATGAAGCTTAACATAATATGGACTATTATGTAATTTTGTTTTTCAATTGCTGGTTCAAATATAAACCTTTTGAAGTTCCATACAGCTTCATATTGGGTTAAGATTGGTAGCTATTGCAAAATCACAACTTCAGTTTTTAATCTCAGAAACTTCGGTGCTGACAATTTGTCTGTAAATTTGTTATTTTGTCCAAAAATCAGGCTATGACGATTTTTCCTGACGATATGATGAATGCGTTTTTGAATCAACTAAAAAAATTAATGATGGCTTTCTTTCAATTTGACTCGCCGTAAATCTAGTCCCAAACCCAGTGCATTAGCCCGGTTTCATACATACTTTCTATTTTATGAGTCTCAAGAACCAATAATGACTTTTTACTACATAGTTTCTGTCTCTTAGCGTCTATTATTTTACCAGATTAAGGTTTAATTCCTTCACCGGATTAAAGGGTTAATTTTATTTAAACTAAACGGTTTAAAAATTAAGCTTCAAAATGCCATTCCAAAACCTCCGGATTACACGGACTTAACTTCTAGCGCACTGCTTTTTAATCGGACTAAACGGACTTATTCATGGAATGGGGTCCGACTAAAATTACCTAAACCTCTGGCTTATTTTAACTCGTTTAGTCCATTTAACCCGATTTGCCATTCCTAAATCTCAGACTAAAATAAGTCCAGTCCGTTTAACCCGGTAAAGGAATAGGCCCTAAGAGAGTTGATTTTAGTCTGACTTAACGGATCGAAAATAACCGCTAAAAATACCATTCCGAGACTATTATATTTAAGTATATTTTGGGCATTGTACTTAATTTGAAAAAGTTATTTTTCAATTTTAAAATCTCCAGTTGGTCAAAATGTACCCCACTTGTGATTTTCAGAATATATGGCCAATTTCAATTCTGACTGGAGTGACTACATACGTCAGCAGCTATGGTTATTCAATTTCCTTTTCAGATTTGATTATCAGTCAAACATAATATTTCATTTAAAATTCAGTAAGCGTAAAATTCCATTTGTAGGTGGGGAAAAACGTGAATAAAGCCTAAGTGTCATTTTAAGCCAACCCACACGATAAAAGTTCTAGCTTAGTCTCATGCGTAGGGGTGTGCAAAAAAGTTTGGCATATACCTATACGAGATATTAGTAAGATTTTACTTAATCATATTGTTTGTATTTATTTATTGAACTGATTAATTGCGGTATTACTTATAACTACCTACATCCATCCTACTACTTACTAAGTCCATCCTACTATTTTTTTAAAATCAATCATGAATTCGGCCTGCTTGGATTTTGAAATGTTTGACCAATTTTTGACATTTTACTGATGATTAAAATATTCTCTCATTCCTGATGTGTGTTGTCTACTTTTCAGACTCAGACAACATTTTTATAATTATTTATGGCATCCACTATGTCTGTGAAATTAAAAATATATACCCATATATATATATATATATATATATATATATATATATATATATATATATATATATATATATATATATATATATATATATATATATATATATATATGTATGTATATATATACATATACATATATATATATATATATATATATATATATGTGTGTGTGTGTGTGTGTGTGTGTGTGTGTGTGTGTGTGTGTGTGTGTGTGTGTATATATATATATATATATATATATATACTTTTCATGATCAGTGACCGATAGCTTATACAAAAATATTTGAAATCACAATAGAAAAGAATCTACTTGAAAAATAAGGTGTTTCTTTCTACCTGACTTTTCAACTAATGAGTTTGAGAACTTTCCTCCGTACTTTTATGCACTCATTTCTCATTTTTTCACGCTTCTAGGACCCTAAAGGACCGTCTAAGCAACAAATTCTAGGCTAACGCTGTTGAGTCTATATCGTGAATAATTCATAAATGTTTTGCCTAACTCGTGAAAAAACTTCTGGCTATTAAATTTTTTGTGCCAAATTCTCTCAGCTAATTCCATGAACCGGCGTTTCTCATCACTTTTATCAAACCACCTATTATTATCTCCAGTAACCCCTATCAGAGTTTCTTTAGAATAGAGTTTCACGCCTAGGTTTACATTTATCCTGAATTTCATTGTGACTTGCATATTGCCAACAGTGCAGTATTTTGTATTCGTTTTCGGACTGGATGTTGTTCTGGACAGGAAACCATGGTTCTACGTACGTTTTTATATGATTTGCACATAATTTCATTGCGAAATATCGTCTGATTTGCAACGAATTTCGTAAATTTTCCTAAAATGTGGTTTTAGCGCAGTTGAAAGCTCAACAGGTCTCTGTTTTGCTGAAATTTCAGCTGAGCTAAAACCATGGTTTAAGAAAATTTACAAAATTCGTAACGAATCAGGCTATATTTCGTAATGAAGTTATGTGCAAATCTCATAAAAACGTACGTAAAACCAAGGTTTAGTAAAACCACCTTTGTGAAATCCACCCTTGTGTGTGAAACAAAACTTAAACTTTTGTGTATAAACTTTTCCCTATTGTGTACTCTTGATGTTAGACCTTTAAAGCTCAATGCAGATGTAAAATACATATCAATAGCACGGTCGAAGATTGGAGTTTTCTGTCAATGTTTTTTTAAATACATATATACACATACATAGTCTATGAAATGCGATGTAGATAGTCGAAACTAGATTTAATTTTCAGATATATATAATCATCCATTTGCAAAATTTTTTTATTTGTGTTTCATGTTAGCACTCAAAACTCTCCCACCTTAACGCCTGTTTCACACCAGGTGGATTTTCAAGGGGATTTTTCCCAAAAAGATTCCCGAGGGAACGCAGGGGGATCTCCATAATGATCCCCCGGAGAATCCACCTCGTGCGAAACAGGCTCAATGCTTTGTTAAAGTCATCGAAATCTATATTGCAAAAAGTTATTTTTTTGGCGATCAATAAATTTAAATAATAACAGTGTATATTTTATATTTATACTAACCTTACCTAATTTAATAACTAAGTCATTTTCAGTAGCTTGAGCGAGAAATAAGTTAACAGTATTTCTTGTTTTTATGCCCAAACGTTCCACTTTAATGCCAAAATGTTTCAAAGAAATTATCAGTATTACTGTCACAATGTTTCTACCTAATTATTCACTTACTAGGGTGCCGAAATGAATTCTGTTGTTTTAGATCTAACCAATTATTCAAATGTCTTATGTGTTCATTCGTATCTATTAATCAATGCCAAACTAAATTATATCTATCGTGTAATTTTGGCTTGACTATCATGTAACGATCGCTATTTTCTTGCCATAACTGATAGAACAACTACAAAAATGTTATTTCTTATACCCACTATTTTGCTTGTGACTGCCTACTATCCAATTTTAGCGCTGAAATGCGCTTGTGGTAGCAGAAGGGGTAACGGCCCCGTTGTGGTAAGCGCTGTGGAACAACGATACAACCGGGTTATCGGGACTTTACCGGCTCATAATGTGACACCACCGATTTGCAACAAACAAGGAATCTGCGAACTGAACGACGCAGAAGTGGAGAAATTGCGCGACTTTTTGCTGCTGCCGAAATGTATGAAAGCGTTTTTGGAGGAAAATAACGAAGACGGGGTGCCGTCGGCATTTTTCATGCAGTGCACTGTCACCACTCAGGTTGGTATTCACAAACGGATGACTTAGGACGAAACGACACAAGCGCACTAGACTTGGGACCAAAATTGATCACGTTTTGAGATCTTTTCTCCGAAGCAACAATGTTTTCGGATTTATATGAAGCTACCATTTTCATATTCATATTACATACCTGGACGAATCTCTTCTTGGAATCATTTGTACCTTTGTGAAAACATGCAAATAGATATAATTAATTTCTCAAAGTTTTAGGGACCTTGGTCAATCGATCGATGAGTTTAAATTGATGTCCGAACAACGAATTCAAAGGATCTACAATATATAGATAATGTAGTTAATATACTTTTTTTATACAGATTATGGAAAAAAGCCCTGCTCTACTTATCTAGAATTTAATTAAGATAATTCGATAAAAAAATATATCTTCGGCTTTAATATTTTACTTCGATCATATTATGCTGAAAATTACGTTTCAATTTACGACCCCTCATTTTTTAAAAAAAATAATGGTGTCTACAAGTATGCAAGACCTGAGCTATGTATAATAATATTATAAATTTTAAAAATATTCTTTTAACTTCAATCCAAAATGCCTTGTGGTTGTGATATTTATGATTATAATAAATTTATCAAAATAAATTAATTTAATTTAGTTTTAATTTATCAATATAAATTAATTTAATTTAAATTTTATCCATTTCAGCCTGAAGGATGCGAGAAATTATTCGGTGCAAAAATCTGCTACTGTCAGTCGGATTTTTGTAACGATATGCGTCCAGCCGAAGTGCCTTTGAAATTCGAGGAAACGCCCCCCCAAATTCAGAGCAGACCTCACAGTACCCTGGCGGCCCCCCCTCCCTACGACCCCCTACAGCCCCCCTCAAACCCCGTGAACTCTGGGCCCCCCTTATTAGTGCCATATTTCTCAATACTTAGTTTGTATTTCGTATTGCTCCGACTTTTATAATGCTCAAAGCATGTTAAGCTTATTTTTACGTCATATCTGTAGTACGGTAGTCTTGTGTATTTATTTTAAATTGGATTTAGCGGATTTGATTTAATCTTATTTGGTTAAAAATACTGCACCAGATTAACGTAACATAATGAATAACTTTACGGTAATTTGAGTCGCCTACATTACATATTTACATTGTGTCAAATTTTAGTTACTTTAAGCACCTGGTGCGTTTAATCCAATAAATTGTAAAACCTGATCCGCTAAATCCAATTTTAGATAATTTCCTTGGTTTTTACATCTCCAAAAAAGACAGTTTTTCGCATGAAGAACCTAGAAGTCACTTTTACCAAGAGTACATAATAGGGAAGAGTATGACACTCTTCCCTATCCTAGCTAATCGGCCCGGACGATGCTCCGGCCGAAATAGCCCTTTTACGCCTTGATTCCAGGGGGGGTACACCCCCCTCGAATCAAGACATGTCTTGATTTCAGGGGGGGGGACCCCCCCTCAAATCCGGGAAGTGTCTTGATTTCAGGGGGGGGTACCCCCCCCCTCGTTTCAGCACACTGCCAGCGCAAGTTCGGTGGTGTCTTGATTTCAGGGGGGGGCCCCCCCTCGTTTCAGCACACTGCCAGCATGAAATTTATGGTGAGCTGGTAACGTGCTGAAACGAGGGGGGGGGGTACCCCCCCCTGAAATCAAGACAACACCGTGGCAGTGTGCTGAAACAAGGGGGGGGGGCCCCCCCCTGAAAGCAGGACACCACCGATTTCGAGCTGGCAGTCTGCTGAAACGAGGGGGCCCCCCCCCCTGAAATCAAGACACTTCCCGGTTTTGAGGGGGGGGGGGGGGGGGGTCCCCCCCCTAAAATCAAGACATGTCATCGATTCGAGGGGGGGTCCCCCCCCCCCTGAAATCGAGACGTAAAAGGGCTATTTCGGCCGGAGCATCCTCGCCCTTGCATCAGGGGAAAATCTCATCTCTTCCCTATTATGTACTCTTGCTTTTACGAATGTTACAATTGTAAGGGCCTTTTTCTAAAATGGACTTAACTGGACTTGACTTAACTGGACTTAAACCAGCGGACTTAAGTGGACTTAAACGCATTCCAAAAAGACCGGATTTAAGTGGACTTAATTAAGTCCGCTGCAAGTTTAAGTCCAGTTAAGTCGGACTTAAGTGGACTTAAATTTGCAGCGGACTTAATTAAGTCCACTTAAGTCCAGTATTTTTGGAATGCAGACTTAATTAAGTCCGACTCAATTAAGTCCGACTTAATTAAGTCCGATTGCATTCCTAAAATAACCTCGGCTATTAAGACTCTGTGTTGCTTACGAGTTTATGT
>JASANF010016556.1:0-39476 GCA_030248245.1 Trissonchulus sp. WLG1_4 | reverse complement strand
AAAGGTAAATAATATCTGAATTTTTTACCCAAAATTCAGATATCATGTACAGATAATTGAGATTTTTTTATATCCACTGTCGTCCTATGCAACCGGTGATCGAAATTTCTCTAAAACCGTCTCACACTTCGGAGGTAATTAAATCGGATATTAGCAGCTTTTTATAGATATTTCGTAGCAATTTCGGACAATTTAATGAAAAATTCGGATGTCTGAATCTTAATTTTGTCCAAAAAATTAGTAAAACTGCAGGTGGTACACCTGAAATGTGGGTTTTGGCCATTATTTTGAAAACGCGCAAAAATAAACATGCATCGTAAGAACGAAATTTGTTCAGAAGTAAATTTCCTTCAATTTGATGTACATACATCACGTAAAAAAATTTGAAAATTTTTGACAAAATTTCAGCAAGAAAAATTGATTTTCATTGAAAAGCTTTCCAAGCCAGTGCATTTACACGTATGTAATGAATTTGAAAGGCGGAAAAACACTGCCAGCTCTGTTTTACTGGAACATACCTGAAATTTTTAGGTGTTTTATTGAGTGTGGTATAATTTTTTAACTTAATTTTATAACTTCTCGCAATATTTTCTGCATGAGAGAGTGTGTGAATTTTTTATTTTCTTATAGTGCGTATGAATACAAACGCAAATTTTCGACTTGCAATTTTAAAAAATTGAGTCAACCAAAAAAATTAAAATTTGGCGCAAAAATGCAAACTGTCACTTTCGACCGGTCGCAAAATTTGATTTTGAGCAAATCGATAGTAAAATTTAGTCAAATTTGTGTTTTTCAAAAATCGCGATTTCAGTGTTTCTCAATGTATCAATCAAATTTATCAAAAATTACATTTTGCGACAGCTAGATCACGTTGAGGCGAGCAAAAGGAGTTATTGATTGTGCAAAAGCTAATTACTTGTGAACAGAAATCGCAAGCCGAAATTCAAATTCCAACCCAGCTCACAGTGAATGCTCATTTGTATCAATCAACTTCATTTTTTTGTGTTTAGAGCGCTACTCCCACACCTGCTCCCGAATATGCATCTCCGAAACTCGCCGCACAGTATTTATTTTGAAAAGTCGCATTTCAGGAGCGCCACCAGGTGGTACTAACGAATGTGCAGTTTTTTTTTAAATTTTTTATAAAATTTAGTTGATTCAACGGGTATTTTTTTTAAATAACGTCTCCTTAAAATTGATTCATTTCATATACACATAATGGCAAACTAAAATAGCGGGATCATGTGACAAGTTTTCAGGAGCAAGCCAAGCCAAACTTCACAACAGGAAAATAAAAATTTAACAGTTCTGGCCACATTTCTAAACGCATGCACACCAAGGTGGTACTAACCAATCTGCCGGTGTTTTTTAACAGGCTAGTATTCAGTGAATAGTTAATTTTGAAGCAACTTGTTTATATTGTCGGAAAGCGCTATTTTTGTTTTACAATTCTGTGAAGTTTCAATGTATAACTACAATTATGTTTCATGTGGCACTTGACATAAGCAGGCCAATTTGACGAATTTGAGCACTATCAAATATGGCCACTTTTTGACAAGTTTAAACAACAAAAACATGCGAAAATTGGCATAAATCTTTAAAAATAAAATGTCTAGGCCCAAAATGCACAATTTCATGAATCGTCAATTATTACTTAAATGAAATATAAGCTTTCAAAGTTAAAAAGTGTCTATTCACACGTTACTTTCGGGTTCTATATCTACGCAAATATATAAGCAATTTAAAAAAATTTCATTCTGGGTCTAGAAAATTTACAAAAGTTTAATTATGTTCATTTTTGTGTTTATGCGTTGTGCATGCGCTTAGAAAAGTGGCCAAAACTGTAAAATTCTTATTCTCCTGTTGTGTAATTTGGCCTGTTGGCATGGCTTGTTCATCAATTTTTTCACATAAACCCGCTTACTTAGTTTGCCATTATGTGTATATGAACCAATTTTAAGGAGACTTTATTTTAAACAAATGCCGGTAAATCGAATTAAATTTTTAAAAATTTTAAAAAACTGCACATTTGGTTAGTATCACCTTAAGTTGGTAGTAAGCGGGATGTGCAGTGTTTTCGACAACAGGATAGTATTCAATAATTAATTAACTTTATATCATAGTTTTTATAGCGTTAGAAAGCGCTGCTTTCCTTCTACGTTCAAGCAAAACTTTTATTGTACAACTGTAAAGATGATTTGTATGGAACGTGTTAAAAGTATACCAGTTTGGCTTTTTTAAGCGCTTTCAAATCTGGCCACTTTTTGACGAGTTTCTAAGAATAAAAAATGCGAGAAAATGGCACAAATATTTAAAAGTGAATTATCTAGACCCAAAATGAACGATTTTATGATTTGTCAATTATATAATGAAATATACGGTTTCAAAGAAAAAGTGTCTATTCACACTCAACTTTTCGAGTTCCTTATCTGCGCAAAAATATAAGCAATTGAAAAAAATTTCATTTTGGGTCTAGAAAATTTGCTAAAGTTTATTCATATTTATTTTTGTGTTTATGCGCTGCATGCGCTAAGAAAAGTGGCCAAATCTGTTAAAATTCCATTCTCCTGTTGTGTAGTTTGGCTTGTGGGCTTGGCTTGCTCCAAAAAATTTTTCACATGATGCCGCTTACTTCATTTGTCATTTTGTGTATATGAATCAATTTTTTACAGACGTTATTTTCAAAAAATACAGTTTGAATCAACTAATTTTTTTCAAAATTTAAAAACCACTGCACATTCGCTCCTTCGTACCACCTTAGGGGCGGCGAATCCAGGTCAAAAATCAAAGTTCTCTCAATTTTGCTTATTTTCACATATGTTATTCCCTCAAGTCACCCCAACCTCAGATAAGAACAAAGACGGTGCACTTGAAGGTGCAATTTGGGTTCATTGCGTGCATTAGTGTATTTACATAGGCAAAAGTACGAAAAGCATAACACTAGCCCTTAGCTGGACTGTCCAACACAAACCACATATCACGCCAATCAAACTGAAAAATGGCACAGTAGTAGTTCACATGTATGCACAAAATCTTATGATCCGGATTTTTGATATGTGTTTTAAATTCTAAAATTGAGGATAAAATGTGAAAAAATGGCCGTTTTTTGGGCCCGCCATTGTCTAATGATTTTCCGTTCGGCGTCATGTGCTTTGACCATGGGCAAAAATTTTAAAAATGGATCATAGAAGGTGATATACTACATTAGACTATTGAATCATGTAAAAATCGGCTTCGTCGTATTAACAAAAAGTTCTAGTGAAGGAACGGTTTATGAGCGCAAAAAACTTTTTTCGAGCCTATGATTTACATGTAAAATTAAATTTTTGGGAGCGCCTATAAAATTTAGCAAAAACATTGGTTTCAGTTTGTTACACCTGCGCCGCGCCTTCACTAGGGCAACAATTGGGCGGAATCTGAAGCGAATCAGAGAACCTCCGAGTGATGCCTTCATCGGTGTAGGGGTAGGGGGTACCCCAGGGTGGCCTTCGGAACAAATGGCATGTCATGTGTGAGGCCACAAACGTGTACAGTGTCAAACTCTTCCCGCCAATTTGACCCCTCGGTCTAGATATGATAACAGTTTTGAGTGCGTCGAACATATCAAATGTTTGAGCATATCGAGTTTGTTTTATCCAATTAAAGGCGATAAAATTCTTAGCAGAATGGGCTAAATTAACTGCACATTTAAGTGGCGCCTGACTTTGCGGTCCGGAACCCCCTCCCCAGTTCAGAATGCAGAACGTCATAGCCCGAATACGAGATGCTGGTGGGCTGGGGGACGGTGGATTTTGCTCATAAAAATTTGTCTAAAAACAACCCGCCCAATGAATCATTCATCTTGCAAACATGCACAGTGCACACAGCCAGTGTGCAAGTTGCAGTCACCCTGCTTCGGGTATCGGGTGATAATTATGGTGCGACATGGGTCACAGATTACGCTGGCGCAGAACGCAAGCTATTAACTGGTGCGTTAAACGGTAAATCATACCAGAGAAGGAACAATGAAAATCAGCAAATTAGGATAAAAACTGATCAAAAAATGCAACCATCATACAAACTGACAAGAGGGACAAACTTACAAAAAAATAACAAAGCAAACCAAAAACACTAGTCTTTAAAAATAAACAAATTCGTTACAGTATTACAGTAAATTGAACCAAAAAGGTGTAAATACAGCCGTGTGACTAGGCCTATCAGATTGTTTATTCTCTTGTGAAACAAGTGGTGAAGATAGGCCAGGCTTTGTAGGACTAAAAATTTGTTTTGGACTCAGGCTTAGTCTAATGTGAAGTATGTCTAAGTTTTAAGTTTTTACAATACCAAACGTTCAGAGGTATTCACATTTTGACAAATTGATGTAAAGTGCTTGGCTCAAGGTGGTGCAGTTCATTACCTAGTTTTCGGTTCGGTCGATTGTGTTTTCGGCTGCGGCCCATCAATATTCTAATTTCTGTGGTTTCGGTTTTTTCGGTTTTTCTGTGTTTTCTAGATTAGGTAGCGTTGATTTAGGTGTCGATTGAGGTTTTACGTATTTCCGGCTTAGTGAGCGACGTAGGCCCTATCTTTTGGTCGGGGGAGTCACACTTCGGTCTCGGACGTAGGCAATCTACCTGAAACCACAAGGCACTAACACCACCAAAAACTTAACACTGAGGCTCAGTTCAGCCTTAAACTAACCAAATAAACACAAAACTGCTGAGGTTTGTTGCAGCTGTTGTTAAGTTTCTACTGGGTTAGATGCAGCCTCTAAGGCTTTCAGGTAGATTACCTAGGTCCGAGACCGAAGTGTGACTCCCCTAGCTTAGAAGGTAGGGCCTACATCACTCACTAAGCCTGGAAAAGTACGTAAGACCTAAAACTACGCTACTTGACTAGAAACACGAGGAAAACCACGAAAAACTGGTTAGAATAATATTTATTGAGGAACAAGACATTTGGGCAGATACAAAACAAAGGGGCAAGAATAGAAACACAAAGGGGCGCAGCCAAAACTCACACAACCGTTCGTTAAAAATTCGTAATAAATCTGTGCCGCTTTTGAGCCAAGCACCTTACATCAAGTTATCAAATGTGAATACGTTGAGCGGTTGTTATTGTAAAAACTTCGTTAGACATAATTTTAACATTTATAAACACGCTATTCACACTAACCACATTTCTTAGACATACTTCACATCCCTCTCTCTCCGATAAAGTTCGGCCCGAACTTTCCCGAAATGGGATCGTCTACCCCTAACTCCGAGCCGTTTTTGGCTATGGTGGAGCTATTAAATGGCCCTTCTGTTTTCGAAATTTCCCCGGAGGTAACCGTCGTTTTTGGCCCCGCAAAACTATGTAGACAGCTGACAAAAGAGCAAATTGGTTGCCCACAGGTATATAATCGTTAGGGTTCTGCTTTTTGATGCGAGACCCGTCAAACGATTTCCGGAAACTAGGTTTGGGTTCCGGTATATACTGCTTAGGTACTCCCCTATTCCGGTCAAACTTAGGCTGAAACCCGACAAAAAACCTATTGTTACGGTTCCCTGACTGGTTGGCGTGCCGTGCATAGCGGCCACGATAGTTATGACTATCTATCCTAGACAAACCTCTCCCTCGAGCATGGTTAGCAGACCGTTGCTCTGGATGCTGGATCTGGTACACGTAGTGACTATCGTATCCATCCATTACGTACGGTATGGTCTGTGCACGGTTGTCCGGATAGTAGAACTAGAAACTGGAACCTGCAACTGGTTACAAGTGTAGCGGGGGGGGGGGGTTCCTACAGTTAGCACTTCACCCTGTTGGCACCCTTCAAATTTTGAATTTTCCGATTGCAAATTTTCAGGTTGAACTTGAAACATTCTGAACAATTTCCAACGCTGTGCATCAGTCAAATTTGAATTATATACTACCGTCTTCGCGGTAATATTTTCACAGGAATGGTCTTCAGATTCGACTTTGGACTGCAGATGTTTTAGTGAGTTAGAATCAGTGTTAGGTTGTGAATTTTGATTAGCCGAAATGTATATATTCTGCTGAGCGCTTGGAGACTAGCAGGTTTCTAATATCTGGACCATGCGGTCCGGTGTATCCGCCTGTTCGCATCCAATTCGCGCCCTGTCCAAACTCGAATCATTCGCATGCTTGTCCCGAGACAAATTCGCACCAGGGGGGTCAAGGGTTTTGGGGGACAGCCGGGACTCTCTTTCCCCCACTAACGAAAATTCTCATTTCGAGGTCGGATAGGTCTTGGCTGCCGAAAAACTGGGGAGGAAGCGGCCGCTAAGCCAAGTGTCGGCCCCGGGCCGCAGCCATTTTGACCCGGGCCCGGCAGCGGCCCGCGGCCCGCCACCGGCCCCGGGCGGCGTGGCAGCGGGCCGGCCCCGGGCCGGCCCGGTCGGCCCGGTCAGCCCGTTCGGCCCGGCCGGCCCGGTCGGCCCGGCCGGCCCGGTCCGCCCGGTCAGCCCGAGCCGGCCCCGCTGTTTGCCGGGAATTGGCCCAGGGCCGGCCCGGTCGGCCCGGTGGGCCCTTGTTGGCTTGATCAGTCACAAAGCCTGCTAAAATCCAAGAACGACTGTAGCACACTAATAATTTACATACAACTGTAACCTTTTAGACTACAAACACAAAGCTGCCCCTTAAAGTAGCAGTGTTATTCCCCAAGCTGTTGCTTTGATAAAATAGAGCGAGCTCTTGAGCCTCGCTTGCTGTGGAATGAATAAATGAATAGCATGACTTTCTATATCTCACGTTCATAGTTTTAGTGTGCCAGCGGCGGTCAACTTACATGAAGATCCCAGATTATTTTGTGTTTCAACTGACGTTTCAACTGTAAAAAATTCAGACGCTGAAACCTGTATCAGTTTTGTTGTAGGTGGGCGTGGGGTGTACCCCACCTATGAAATCAATAAACTTAAGTCTCAGCTTAGGCGTTTACAAAAGGCTTCAACTGCACTAATCTTCACATTCAGCACACTTGAGTCAAATTAATTTAAGCCTACGCTAAGTATCGCTAGTTTTAGTTCCCGCTCACAGCACTTTAATACATTTATATTAAACTGAAGTCAATGCTCGCTAGTTGCCGTGAAGATCAGTTGCTCTACGGGGGTTTGTTAGCGACGTCCATTATGTATGTATAACTTCATTTGATTGGTTCGAGGCTGAAGCTCCACCCAGCGGCCCGGCCGGCCCGGTCGGCCCGGTTAACCCGGTCGGTCCGGTCGGCCCGGCCGGCCCGGTCGGCCCGGTCGGCCCGGCGGCCCGGGGCCGGCCCGCTGCCACGCGGCCCCGGGCCGGTGGCGGGCCGCGGGCCGCAGTGCAGCCGGGCCGTCTGATTAAGCGTCTGATCTCTAGGAGGAATACCGTGGGCCCGGATTACTGTAGCGCAGGTTTTGGCTACTAAAACGAGGTGAACCCTCGTACCGATGCTGTGGAGGACTTATGAATCTGGGTGGGGTTCGAGGAGGGGGGCCCCGCATCCGATCCTGATTATAAAAACAATCCCGGGTGATATGATTATTCCGCCGACAAATGGCGCATGGGGGTGGGGATTGACGGCGATAATTTTCCTGCACGCCCATAAAATATCCCGGTTCAGGTGTATATCTGTGCTGGCTGTCTTGGCCCTAAAAATGGGGTTGGAAAGGGGGGTGAACTGGTGCTGCATGCTCATAGACCATACCTGTTAGTTAATCTACTTTTTGAGTGAGAACTTGGACCTGTTCCACCAAATTTTGGTGTGCTCTGAAAATTTTGTCGAAATTTTGGGATTCGGCGGCTGTGGTTGTTGCACTGACCAAGTCGGGTCCTGCGAAATTGTGGGTGGACGTGGTCGATGCCGACTTCGAACCATCCTTCGACAGGTCGACTGGGTCAGGCATGGCTGCGACCGCGGCGTATTGTTCCGACCCGAGCATATCTCTCTCGACGCCCGTTATAATTTCCAGGGCTCGGTTTAGGATTTCAGCGCCGGTTCCCGTCCAATTTTTGGCATCAGCTAGGACCGGGATAACTTTTCCCCTCAACTCTGGCTTCAGGCCCTTTTTTCCTGTTCTAAAATTTGACTGAACTTCAAATTTTCAGGTTCAGAACTGAAAGCTTTGGCCGCCAAGAGTTGGAGCTTGATGATATAAACATGGGAATTTTCAGCCGGACGCTGGTAACGGGTAAAAAAACGCTCTGCCCACTGTTCTTTTGTGGTGGGAAAGGGCTCGTAAATGCGGAAAAGGACGGCTTTGAGTCCCTCATAGAATTCGGGCATCTCCAGCTGCCCAATTTGAGTCAAAACCTTGTCTCCTAGACAGTTGGACATCAAGGCCAACCAGACATGCTCGGGTACGCCGTTGATTTTGGCCAGAGACTCAAAGTTTCGGACAAAATTCGAAACATTAGTTGCAGCACCTGTGCCCTGAAATGGTGGCAAATTTTTGAACGCTGCAATGTAATCGCGGCGTGGGATTTCCAGGAAATTTTGGGAGGGGGGTGACAAATCTGCTTCTTGCTTCTCTTCTGTTTTCAGCAACTGATTTTCTATCCCCAGAAATGCCAATTGTTCTTGCTTTCCTTCAAATTTTGGAATAGTTAGGGGAGGGGAATTCTTTTCGCTTAGATTCGGTTCAGAGCCGTGTTTTTCCTTATTCCGAGCCTTTACCCTGTCTGCTATTGTATTATCTCCCAAATTCTTTGAATTGGGGATTTCCGAAACTGAACTACGCCGAGGTGGAGGTCTTTGAATGCTTATGAAGTTCTAAGCGAAAGTTTCCCACAAAAATGAAAAATTAGGGGCAAAAACCATGATAGAAAAATTTCGTAGGTTAGGTAGCACAAATATTAAAATTTGCCTAAAAATTTGGGCAGCATAACGCCTAGGGGGGGCTTTTTCCAGACAAAACACAAGAAAACACAAAAAAACGTATTTTGGCCCCAACTTCAGGCCTGGGTTGTCGACATTTGGTCTGGCGGCCTCGCCATGTTAAGTTTCTACTGGGTTAGATGCAGCCTCTAAGGTCTTCAGGTAGATTACCTAGGTCCGAGATCGAAGTGTGACTCCCCTGAATAGAAGGTGGGGCCTACGTTACTCACTAAGCCTGGAAAAGTACGTAAGACCTAAAACTACGCTACCTGACTAGAAACACGAGGAAAACCACGAAAAATTGGTTAGAATACTATTTATTAAAGAAAACAGAACATTTGGCCAGATACAAAACAAAGGGGCAAGAATATAAACACAAAGGGGCGCAGCCAAAACTCACACAACCGTTCGTTAAAAATTCGTAATAAATCTGTGCCGATTTTGAGCCAAGCACCTTACATCAAGTTATCAAATATGCATACGTTGAGCGGTTGTTATTGTAAAAACTTCGTTAGACTTAATTTTAACCTTTATAAACACGCTATTCACACTAATCACATTTCTTAGACATACTTCACACTGTAACGAGATGTGGACTGGCACATTCACAGGAACTAAAGTCTGACCAAAAAATATTGTACCTAGTCCCAGAGACAAAAAGAAACACGCGATTTCATTACGAAAAAAACAAACTGCAAGCATCATCAGTACAGTCAATGGTCAAAAAAGTCGAGCTACCTGCTTTGTCTCAGGGTTCAGTAATAATTTCGGGTATGACTTTAAACGCGCGTGGCCTATACGGTGGGTGCGGAGCATGGATGCACATAAGGAATCGGGCAAAATTTTTCCGGCTGTTGCCGGCAATCACACCAAGACCAGGACCGAACCCTGTCCGCCAGGGGGCTGGCACACCCGCTCGCCAATTATCGCACTGTCGGTCCCTTTCGGCCAACGTTGCGCCCAGGGTCACTGTACTGACTCAATGGGAGTGCACCTGTACCTGGGGTCATGGAGGGGGGCCCGTCCCGCTGGGCCACCAGCGACGCATTCACCACCACGTCTGAGGCCGCCGAGGTCAGCTCCTGTACCGACTCCGCCAGAGGAGACACCTGGCCGTACACCCCTGAAACACACCCACCAATCACCGCGACGTGTGTCAGCTTAGGTGAGACGGGTGTCTGTTTGTCACTGCTGCCCAGATTATTGTGAGCAACTAGACCACCTTTTCAGTCATTGTAAAACAAAGTGCAGAAAAGAGTGTATAAGTTAACAAGCTCTTCTGCTGAGTGAGGAGTGGTAAAATTATGAGGTCTGAGTGTCAATATTTCAGCAGAAATATTAAACGCGGCCACTATTTTGTGGATAAAAAAATTTAATTTCTGCTTTCTGCACACAGTTACTGCTGAGTCGCTCCGAAGTCTCTTAAACAGCAAACAATATTGAAATGGAAAAAATATAACTGTCAGAAAAAAGAAAAATATAACTGTCAGAAAAAATGAAACTTCTCTTCACTAATAATCTGGGACTCGATCTACGCATCCCTTGATTCCGAAGCTAGCATCATAGCGCTTGACTACCTGTCCACACATCTAAACATTATAAACTTTTGTTATCAGCATAGGAGTATGACGATTATTACAGAACGTCAAAAATATTTTTGCAAAATAGATTTTTAAACATGATCAAATAAGTGAGGTAATGAAATAAACGTTTGACAATATTTACCAATAATTTTATTGACAGTTACAATCCAAAAGCCCGCAAATTACTCCTCCTATTAGTGAAGTGTATCTGCATCATTTCACAAGCGGTGGTTTGCTGGGGTAGTTGAGCATCCGGTTCTTAACTGGAAGGTCGAGGGTTCAAGTCCTCACTACTGCTATAAATTTGCATTTTGGAGACTAACGTTGCGAAATTTGAGTAGGAACGCTGATTACTGGGAAAAGCGACCTTGTACCTGCCCTTCCAGTGTTAATTAACACAGGAAATCTGACCTACCTAGAATTACGTAGGATTTAGAATATCTGAATATAGTATATACGAGGCCCCTGAGGGGCCGCGTAAAAATAAATGAATAGAACAGAACCAATTGACAAGTAATAACCATCTGTTATTAAATTAATTAAAAGAACAAGAAACAGGAACATAGTAAGTCAACGGGTATAACAATCAGTCTGGCATATTTGATATGAAGTGATTTTGACTAGATTCTACGAAATAAAAAATGAAAAAAATGGAGACAATAATTTATTTATCGTATTAAATAGACTGGGTTCACTTTGTTTCTAATTTTTGGGTTGAATATGAAGTTAAATTCATCTACCTCGCTGTAAACCGATTACCTGAATTGCAAGTTGTTACTAATTAAAGAAAAAAACGAAGCCGAAAATATTCCAGAAACTCTACGAGAAACTATAAGAACAGTTAAATGAACAGTTAAATGAACATTAACTAGTTCGAAACTATACAAACCACGGTTTATAAACTAGTTAATAATAAGTATCACAGCGTTTAGACATATACATACATAACATACAAAAACAACATTAGAATTTCACATTTTAATCAAACCTGAGAAAAATCACAACCAACATTAGAATTTAACATTTTAATCAAACCTGAGAAAAATCACAACTAGGTAATCACGTAAAAAAATTATGCAAAAATCAGGTGATTCAAAATTTTTAAGTTGATGTAAGCTTTTTCGATAACGATTTAATTATAAACGGTTTTTTATAACAAATGACTTCAGCACAAAATATACAATAAAGGTGAATATAAACAAATAATGCAGTTTTCCTACGTTACATTTCTGGCCTCAATATGTACAATACTGAAAAATAACCACTTAGAGCAGCGTTTTTAGAAACGAGACTATTTACAATTCACCTCAATTATTTCAAAAATTAAAATTTGCGGACTTTAGACAATAACAATAATAATATTGCACTCAACCGAGAATAATCGAAGTATAAAATTATATAAACATATAAAATCATATAAACATTTAAAATACAAAATTTTTACTTTGCACAGATGTGGATTTCAGTTTAATACAAATTAAAAAGACAGATTACATTACAAAAACAAACTACAGAGACAAAAAGACACACGACGCACGTGGTCTATACAGCGGGTGCGGAGCATAGATGCACATAAAGAGGGGCAAAATTCTTCCGGCTATCGCCGGCAATCACACCAAAACTAGGCCCAAACCCTATCCGCCAAGGGTCTGGCATCCCCCTTCCCGATTATTGCGCTGTCAGTCCCTTCCGGCCAGCGACCTCCTGAGCCTTCTGTTGCACCAGCTTCTGCATCTCTCCACGCCCAGCGTGCCCCGACAAAGGATAGGCGAGAAGGCATCACTCCCTCCGGTCCCCCAACCCCCCTGCTCGTCTGGCGTCGGCTGCTGGCTTTTCCTCAACATCACACACAACGTATATGCAAGGCTGGACCGAAGAAGCGCAGCCTTAGATTATTACCTTAGACTTGATTCATACATACTCCCGTATGTCCGTTAAGTACGAAATAATGACGTCACTCAAATAGTGTATAAGATCGGCCTGTGAGGTGATGATCAATTCGTAATTTGGCCGGCTGAAGGAACATACAGCAGTAAGTATGAATCGACTCTCATTATGGCACCCAATCAGTCCTCACCCAATCACCGCGACGTGTGTCGGCTTAGGTGAGATGGGTGTCCGTTTGTCACTGTCTATAAGTAATTTTTGTGTAATTTTCTTTGTGTTTGCAATAATGCTTTGTTTATTTTCCTTTTGATTTGGCCGGCTCAAACTTTTGCTGTAGATGAAGTACATAAAAAGGCTTAAAAATTTCAAATTTCAATTTTTTTTCAAATTTTGAACAGTGCACCCGCAAAAACCTAACTTGTGGTACCAACTACCCAGGGAGACATATTAGAGTTGAAGACGATTCTTCACAAAAGTTACTACTGGAATTGTGTTCAGTCACCGAAATTGCCTCCTAGATTTCAAATATAGGAATTTTCAAAAATTGACTCTCATGTAAAATTGTGAGTATTCAAGTGCACAAATGCCTCTAAGATGCCTCCAAGAGAAATGTGCGCAAAAAATAAACCCCAAATTCGTACTCAGTACCTCAAATTTACCCTGGAAACGAATTTTTACCTGAAAAACTGACTGAGGGGTACCATTATTTCAATAGTGCTCTGGAATTTTAATATTAATATTAATATAAATAGCAGCCCCCCAAAAATTGTAATATAGTAATAAATATAAATAGAACTGTGGTTTTATTTAAATTTAATATTAATATACATAGCATTTTAGCTATGTTGAAATATTGGTGTAAGCTGTTAGATACTCCTGTTACGGAAATCAGAAAACAAGCTTATCTTATCTTTATGTTATCTTGCTATTAGTAAGCCACACATTCATACCTGGGTGACATCTGTGATCAATATTTTAACATATCTCGATTTTGCTACTATGTGGGAATCACAAATAGTTGATGATGTATCTTGTTTTTTGAGACAGGCCAAAACAAAACTGCATGCTAAGTTCTTGAGCGAATGGCAACTGGAGTTGAAATCCTTGCCAAGTTTAGATCTTTACGTTAAACTTAAAACTGATTTTGGACTCGAAAACTACTTCAAATTAGTTAAAAATTACAGGCACGCCTGCGTATTGGCAAGACTTAGATTAGGGTCACACGATCTTGAAATTGAACGCGGGAGGTGGGATAGAAGAGAAACACACAGAGTTCCTCGTAGTCAGCGTTTTTGTGTTTTGTGTAGTCTCGGTGAAGTCGAATCTGAAATTCACTTTGTAATTTCTTGTCCAAAGTATGCTGAACTGCGTAGACAGTTTATTGCAGAGTACTTGACTAATATAAATTTGATCACCGACGAAGAAAAGTTTGTTTATCTTCTACAATCAGACAAAAAATATGTTTTAGAAAATTTGGCCAAATTTGCTTATTTTGCTTTTCTGGTAAGAGCGAAAGCTTACAATAGTAGGAACGACTAAATCCTATTATCTAACTTGAGCCTTAAGTTTCAGTTATAATTAAGTTATCTTTGTCTTTTTTTGTGCTTACTCTGAATTTTTTGTAACATTTTACGCGATGTTTGCTAGCGTATGTTTTTATGTTTTTATGTTTTTGTTTAATTTTGTGATGTCCCACCAGCATAACATGTCCATTTATTGGATTTTATGCTTCAATTAAATAAACATTCATTCATTCATTCATAGCCAGTCGAATTTTTTTAATATTAACGTTAAGAGATTAAACACAACACTAGAGATTCACTTCTGTAACTGTTATTCGTATACAGTCTTGCGATATTAAACAGACTACCTGCTAGCTTTGTCTTATTGCCTGATAGCTTTGTCTTATTTTAATTAATACAAATAGCTTCTCTGATTCTATTTTTAGTATTAATATAAATAGAAGCAATAAATATTTTAAATATTGATAATATTAATTTTAATATAAATGCGAATGCAGTTTTCAAGCTACAGAGTTCAGTAAAACATAGCAAACTCACAATTTCCAGTGGTTCTCATAAGTAACATTGCCTGTCACTGACAGGACGACAGCCTACTGACAGACTTTTAAAGAACTATTAAAAATACTATTAAAAGTCAACGCCAATTTTAATATTAATAGTGTCCAAAAATTTTAATAGTAATATTAATGTAAATAGAGTGTCCAATTTATTTTTAATTTTAATATTAATATAAATAGCCTTCTCAATTTATTTTTAAATAAATATTAATATAAATAGCGCTGCTCAATTATTTTTAATTACAATATTTGCAATATATTTACAATATTTACAATATTTACAATATATTTACATTATATTTACAATACATTTACAATATATATTAACCTAATAATAATGCCTAATAAGCAGGTTTCGTCATCGCAGTAATCTCAGAAACTCCTGGCGTATGATATTTTCACCATTCATATGGCTAATAAAACAGCATAAACCAAGTTACAATGGTTTTTGTCCGGGAACCAAGGTCAGTACTGCGTCAACTTGCCGTAAGCAGATCATGTGACCCTTCATTTTGAAGCGCATTGTTTCACCGATCTAATGGTAAAATTCCCAAGTGGCTGCGACCCACATAACAAAAGTTATGAGGATTTTAAGGTTTTCGCACCATAGAACACTTTTGTCATAATTAAATTGTAATTATTAAATTACAAAATGTGTTTTTTTCCTCATGTCCTTTAAAGCCTAGTTCATAGTTGTCCGGAAGTGTCCGTAGTTGTCCGGAAGTGTCCGTAGCTGTCTGAGTCCGTGTCCGTGTCCGTAAGCAGCATTAATTTATACTTCTACGGACATTCTACTGACAATGCGTATGCATAAAAAATAACGCCTACACAATCTGTAGTGTACCAAGTGCATTAGAATGCAAGCTTCAAAAAAATCAATAAAAACGTTCTAAGCACACTAAAGTGAAGCTGCTGAGCTGAAGTTACTAAAAATTTAACATAATTTTACTATGCGCGTAGGAATTTTATGTACACGCACCTACACGTGACTATAAAGGCTATAATCTGATTGGCTAATTCCTTACGGACACTGACAAGAGTTGACCTAAATTCAACTTGACTTCCGGACATCCGGACAGCCTTTTCGGACACTCATGGACAAGTTCTTACGGACATCCGGACAACTATGAATTAAACTACTCTTACGGACACGGACACGGACTCGGACACGGACAGCCGTTACGGACAACTATGAACCGGGCTTAAGGCGCCATAACTGGCCTTTAAAAACTCGGACGACTAACAAACAGCATCATGGGATTTCTGGCGTGAAGGGCTTTCAAAAGAGGGGTCACATAACTATATAGCACTTCAGGTTACCCCGAAATATAAATCTCAGGGTATGCTCACGTGATAAGATCATGTGACCCCTCATTTGAAAGCGCTCCTTAAATCAACATCAACAATCTTAAAAAACGAGTTTTTTAAAAATCAGTAACATTAACCCTTTAATTTCCAGAGCTGCCATTTGGCACATCACGTGATGAATACCCAATCGGGGGCCATAAAACTTGATTTGTTCATTCTATTCAGTTGAACTGCAAATTGTTTTTTCAAAATGCTTAGATCTTTATGTTTAGTAGCCAAATTTTGAATCTTCTGCCACAAAACAAAACCTATGCTTCCCTAAGCAATGTGCAAAATTAACTTTTTTTCATCGCAACAGTAGTATTTTCTTCGTGACCTCATTAAGATTTTGGGTTGCGCCGCCAGCAGTCAACTTTGTGTGCATCAGATACAACAAATGTTGTACTCTATTGCTAGCCTTCAACTATCGCAAGCGCACGACTTTTGTGTTAATACTCTAGGGGGAGGTACATTATGCCTGAGCGATGGCGCAATTTTTTCACAAACTCTCAACTTTGAGCGCTTATAACGCAAAAACGATGCGTTCTAGACCCTTAATCAACTTAGTATGTTTTGTTTACCATTCATTTTTCTATCGAATGGTGGTTTTGCGATTTCTCTACGATGCACGTAACTCGAGCAATGATCAAAAAACTAGAAGGTGTCAGAATCAGGCTGCCTGGCGTGAGATGCTCTGGGCATTTAAGGGTTAAAATTCAAAGGTACTAAGGGGTACCTCTGGATCATTTTGTAGGTAGTAAGAAATGTGGGTCTCCTCCTACATTTCAGGGTATACCCTGATTTATAGGGGATTTTATTTTTGCGGGAAGATCCACCACCACGTTTGAGACCTATGGATTGATTTGTAAGGGGTTGCGCTACAGCTGCGGCGTATGGGTTCATTCGTTTACCAGCAATACTTCACAAAAATGCTGATTTGAGAACCAAGTTAAATGCCTAGTTTTATTCAATTTAAGCGCTAGTTAATAGGTTAAAAATAAAATAGCAGTTAAATGTTACAATAAAAAATTGGCTAGCGAATAATAAATTGTTTTTTTGCAAAATCAAAATCATAAAAAATCGAATCCCTTGCACGTCTAGATTTTTGGAAGATCTTTTGATCAATAATAAGATGGTCGGTTGAGGTTTCGATGAGCTAGATTAAAAACAAAATTAGTGTGAATCGGATATTTCACATAGTCGAAAATTTGACACATTCACGTTACAGTGCTGAAAAGTATTGCAAATACGATTTTTTGAGGCCTATTTTATATGCAATTAAAGTGCTAATGCTAATAATAGCATGAGCTTAGCGCCAAACATGACTTTTTTGCTGAGCGCTACCTTAACATAAATTCTGGGACATTTTGAGCGAATTTGAGTGGCAGATGTAGTAGATGTACCAAATGCAGCTACATCTACTACAATTGTAGCAAACTAATGTAGCAGATGTAGTATATGTAGATGCATCTGCTACACTTGCGTTGATATCACAGATGTAGTGCTACATCGATGTAGCTACTTCTTAAGGCCGATTCGCACGCTGCGATTTCAATGCAGAATGCATCCGTCTTGATTTTAGACGTCAGATTGCAATTCGATCTGCGATTTCAGTGCGTTTTGATGCTGCGGATGTGTTGGTTTCAACAATATTAGCAAAGCTGTTTCTCATATTTTTAAAACAGTAAAGACGCAGCAAAATAGTCTGCGAGACGCAACGTTTGTTCAGACGCTGCGTTTTGTGCGCGACACCCTGCGTCATGCGTTTCGCGTCAAAATCGCAGCGGCAAAATCGCAGCGTGTGAATCGGCCTTTACATTTCTTTTATGAAATTGGAAAATGTAGCTGATGTAAAATTAGATACATTGAGGTAGAGATGTACAGATGTAAAAATGTATGTAGTTTTATGCAATAGGCCGCAGTAATAATGTCATACTTTTTGACAAAACTACAGTACTGAACAAATTTCCAAAAAGTAAAACTGTGTTATAAGCATTCTTTGTGATGCAGTGTTTCATTTGAATAATTGTGCTGACAAATCTTTGCATTAAATTTTCGATAGATTCATAATTTTGGTATAAAGTTTTCAGTGTCTCTTTCATTCATGTGCGTGAGCTAATGGTTTGGCTTTGCTGAAAAAGTGTCATGCAGGAAAAGTGAGTTTTTATGATTTTTCAGTTTTCACAATGTGTGCACGTCCAAACTCAGATGCTTTCGCTTTCGAATAGAAACTATTTTAACTTATTCAATGAAAGAATTGAAGTAGATAGCATTTATGTCAACAAAATAAACCGAACAAGCCGAATGTGTGATACAGGCGCGGATCCAGGAATTCTGAAAGGGGGGGCCCCACCTTGGGTGTCGACCGGCGGGGGGGGGGGGGGGGGTAGCGAGCGTGAAAAAATTTTTGCGAGGCGTTTTTTTAGTAGTGTCGATTGTTATGTTTTATGTGTTATTTTACACATTGCATAGCAGTAGCGTACAGTGGCGTATTTAGGGGGGGGGGGGTGGGCGTGCTGCAGCCCCCCCTTTGCGGTTTGAGCACCCCCCTTAGAGGGTCGCAGCCCCCCCCCTTTCAGCGGCGGTGGCTCACTCCTCAACATGGTGGCTCACATTGGCTCCGCACCCCCCCCCCACAGGAAGCCCAATTAGATGAAAAAATAACAATAAATTATACTCAAAATAACAAGAAAAATTTAGCAATATTTCACTGTAATTTCTACTAATTATCACTCAAAATTCAACAAAAGATCTGCTGCATTTCAGTAAAATATCGAAATTTTTTCAACAAAATATCAACAAAATTTATACAAAAATCTGAACCTATTTCAGCAAGATTTCAATAACATATCCAAGACTTTTCAACTAATTTTCAACTAAAAAACGAAATCTGAGTGCAACGTTCAACAAATTTTTAATCTTTTTATCATCATTTTTTCAACAAATTTTCATCAATTTAACGTTCTGCTATCAACAAAAAGTTTACATTTTTTGTGTAAAATTTCATCAATTTATCATTAATTTTTCAACAAATTTTCATCAATTTAACGTTCTGCTATCAATAGTAAGTTTATATTTTTTAGTAAAATTTCATCCATTTATCATCATTTTTTGAACAAAATTTCATCAATTTAACGTTCTGCTATCAATAGTAAGTTTAACTTTTTCAGTTAAATTTCGTCAATTTATCATCTTTTTTTCAACACATTTTCATAAATATTACATTCAGCTATCAACAGTAAGTTTACATTTTTTCTGTTAAATTTCATCAATTTATCATCATTTTTTCAACAAGTTTTCATCAATTTAACATTCTTCTATCAACAGTAAGTTTACATTTTTTTCTTTAAAATTTCGTCCTATTAATCATTATTTTTTCATAAATTTTCATCAATTTAACATTCGGCTATTAACAGTAAGTTTACATTTTTTTAGTAAAATTTCATCAATTTTTTGTTAATTTTTCAACAAATTTGGTTCAAGAGCAGCTGGGATGGGGAATAGTGGAGTGGATCTATTTTTGGAGAAGAGCACCTTGAGCGAAGCATTTTTTACACAGGAAAACCAGGAAATCTGAATTTTCTGTAAAATTTTATCTGTTACAGATTTTTCAGATGTTTTTTACCCTTTCCATTCAGAGACATTTTACAGACTTTCAGAGGAATTTCAGACAAATTTCAGATAAATTCAGAGGAATTTCAGAGAATTTCACCCAGAATTCAGAAACTCTGAATTTTATCTGAAAAAAATGTTACATGCTTTTCAGATAAGTTTCAGATATTTTTTACACGAGTTTCAGAGAAAATTCACGTGTTTTTCACATCTGTAAATATCAGGTAAATTTTATCTGAAATTCGTGTAAAAAGTATCTGAAATTAATCTGAAAAACCAGTAACATTTTTTTCAGATAAAATTCAGAGTCTCCGAATTCGGGTTAAATGCAGTTGGGGGGGGAAAAATAGTGGACCTATTTTTTTGAGTAGAGCACCTTGGGGGATGCATTTTTGCTTCAAGAACCCCTAATTCATTTGTTGGATTTTCTGAGATATGACCCCCCGAAATCTGAACCCTCAGTGAGGGACGTTTTACAATTTTTTTACGAAGCTCTTGATTTTTGCGTTCTAATCGTGTCTAAATGGTGTCAGATTATTGTTTACAATTTTTTAGAATCAAAACAAAGGCTCTTTGACCGTGTTCCAGCCGAAAAATTGGCCGAATTCGCCAGAAACGTCCAATTTTTGACCAAATTCAAACTTGGCCTTAATTTAGGCTTGGGCTTAGGCTTAGGCTTAGGGCTTAGGCTTAGTATGGGGCTTAGGCTTAGGCTTAGTATCAGGCTTAGGCTTAGGCTTAGGTTCAGGCTTAGGCTTAGGCTCAGGCTTAGGCAATAAAAAATCGAAATTTTCAGAAAAAATCCTGCCAGCTTAGCCTAGAGAATCCTGCCAACTAAGCCTGGACGATGCCTTAAAACATCATAACGCACTCAAAACTATCCAAAACCAAAGATTATAGCCAATTTTGGCTTCGAACTTTGGCCTACGTTCACGTCCAAAAACACTGAAAATGCTATTTTCAAGGGGTCATAGCTCAGAAAATCCAAATTTGTGGATAGGGGTTCTATTACAAAAAATGCTTCACCTAAGGTGCTCTACTCCAAAAAATAGGTCCACTATTTTTCCCCCCCCAACTGCACTTGATCCCTGAATTCTGGGTGAAATTCTCTGAATTTTCCCTGAATTTCTCTGAAAATTATCTGAAATTCTTCTGAAAGTCTGTAAAATGTCTCTGAATGGAAAGGGTAAAAAACATCTGAAAAATCCGTAACCGAAAAAATTTCACAGAAAATTCAGATTCCTGGTTTTCCTGTGTTAAAATAGGACCACTATGCACAAATTTGGACTTTCTGAGCTATCAAGCTATGACCCCTTGAAAATCGTATTTTCAGTGTTTTTGGAAGTGAACTTCAACTTAGGCCAAAGTCTGAAGCCAAAAATGGCTATAATATTTGTTTTGGGATAGCTGTGAGTGCGTAATGATGGGTCAGACCGAAGCGGGGGGGAATTCGCTTCCTACCCCATCTTTTAATAAAAATATGAAACCCCCATCGTCAGCCATGCCCCCAATCTGATCTCTAACCCCCAAAATTTTGTCTCGGCTAAGCTGAAAGGATTCTTTAGGCTAAGCTGGCAGGATGTTTCCTGAAAATTTCTATTTTTCAGTACCTAAGCCTGAGCCTGATAAAAACTAAGCCTAAGCCCTGAGCTTAATTCTACGCCCAAGCTATTTTCTCTAGTAAATTGACTAGTTTGTCGAAGAAGTGGGGGACATGTCTGGGGATTTTAGACGTATTAAAAACTGTGTCAACTTTCAGCCCCAACAGGTAATCGTATGATTCAGAACTGTGGCGCAAACTTTTTGTAAAAAACATGAATTTTGGAAAGGACAAATTTTTTTGAACGCTTGTCCTAAAAAGATAAGCAACGGATGACTTTCAAAACACACACTTAATGATGGCAAAACTTGGGTCTACTTAATGCAAAAAACCGCTTGCGATTTGAATTTGTAAACGCCGAGCTATGGCTTTCCAAAAAACACCTAAAAACGCAATTACCCCCTTAAACACGTTTAGAACGGAAAAAGCACGAGTTTCCGAAAAAAATTGCGAAAACTGTCCCTCACTGAGGGTTCAAATTTCGGGGGTCGTATTCCAGGAAATCCAAAAAACGAAATAGGGGTTCTTCATGCAAAAATGCGGCGTGTCTACACGAGGCCGAATCGTCACGAGGCCGAATCGTCGCCAGGCCGAATCGCCATTTTTAAACGTATGCTTAATTTAGGCTTGGGCTTAGGCTTAGGTTCAGGCTTAGGCTTAGACTCAGCCTTAGGTTTAGGTCAGAAGATAGAAATTTTTAGGAAAATTTCTGATAGCTAAGCCTAAATGTTGCCATAAAATAATAAAGGCGATTCGGCCTGGCGACGTTTCGGCCTCGTGACGATTCGGCCTGGCGACGATTCTGCCTCGTGTTATACGACCAAAAATGCTTCCCCCAAGGTGCTCTACTAAAAGAAATAGGTCCACTATTCCCCCCCCAACTGCATCTAACCTGGTACTTTATTGAATTTTTTTGACAAAACAATGAAAGCACAGATGAAACATTGTTCAGTTACGACACTTTTTGGTGGTAAAACGGAAAAACTGTTGAAATATTGTTGAAATTTCGAGTGAAATTTTAGTGAAAAATGAACGAAATTTTGTTAAAATTTTACTAACAATTTTGTTAAACTTGTGACGAAATTTTGTTGAGAAATGAATGAAATTTTACTGAAAATTTTGTTGAAATTGTGACAAAAGTTTGTTGAAAAATTATTGAAATTACGTTGAATTTTAGTAGAAATTTCATGGAAAAATAACAGAAATTTTTCAAAAAATTGTTGAAAATTTGTTGACATTTTGTTGAAAAATAAATGAAATTTTGTTGAAATTTTACTGAAAATTTTGTTGAAAATATAGTGAAATTACGTTGAATTTTAGTAGAATTTTCATCAAAATATAACAGAAATGTTGCAAAAAAATTGTTGAAAATTTGTTGAATTTTTGTTGAAAAATAAATGAAATATATACAAAAGAAAATTTTTTCAAAAATATTTCAACAAAATATCATCAACTTTTCGCCGCATTGGGTTTCCTGTGCCCCTTCCCGAAATCATGGATATGCTATGTACTGCAATATATACAACATTAATTGAAAAGTAATTCCTCACCGAAATTTTTTCTAGGTACGCCACTAAATATATATAATAGTATATATACTAATATAAATACGCTTTAAAAAAATTTTGGTTGAACCCTCCCCTTTTTGAAAATCCTGGCTACGCTACTGCTCTTCAATGGAGTCCAAATAACGTTTACAGTTTTTTAGAATGAAAACATTGGCATTTAGCCCCGATTCCTTTCGAAACATCGTCCAAATTTGCCAGAAGTGTTTAATTTCTGGTTAAATTGAAACGGTCCCGTGTCGCCTACCCAAGTCACAAGATTCCGATGTCCCATTATACTAGGACAGGTTACGTTCCTATTGTTAGCTTACCCCCCTTTTTATGTTTCTGGTTAGGCTTGGCTGATTGTTGCATGAGTGTGAGCTTGGGCTATCTTGTGACTGGGGCTCTCCTCGCAAGCCTTTTGGCCTTGGCGCAAGCAACTGAACTCAGGGGAATCCCAAACGTTTTGTGTTTGTGTAGCAATCCTTTATATAATAAAGTATATATTGAAAACTTACTCGAAAATCACGTCTTCTTTTGTCGTAGTCTCAGTACTCACCGTTTATTTAGTTCTTAGGGACGTGCCGGACATCATTTTGGGTTATACCGAAAGCTAAGCATAAGCTCTCAGAATGTGTCAATTATTTTATCGATAATATACATTAATTATACTAGTCTAGTATGAGTAATTCTTTAAACTGTTAGTGGCGGCCATCGGCTCATTGAAGGTCCTCTGTGGTTAATGAAAATTTCGGTTGAAAATGATTAATGAAGTTAGGACAGCAAATTATTAGAAGGGAAGTGAAGTTTAGCTAAGAATCTTTGCAGTGGAGCAGTTTTTCTTTTTTGCACACAAGAAAACTTTATATAGTACATACATATGCAGATATGCAGAACTTACATACATTTTATCACATAGACGTAAACTCGGAAGAGACCTTGGACATGTAAAAGACACTAATATCTAGAACTTACTTTCTAGGCATGTGAAAGCAGAAGTGACAAAGTTTAAATTTCTGTGATTTATCTTAGTCTATGAGGACGGTAGAGTGAAAGAGTGTGAGACATACAAACTGTAAATTCATACACATTTAAAAGTACATTTCATCACATATACAAATAAATAAAACATAAGTGTGGTGATTTACACGTAAAATAAAAAACTCTTAAACAGTTTATTTATGTATTATGGGTTTATGAAAAAGTCTTTTGAAATGTTAACAACAGTCAACAATACAGCTTAGAAATACGATTAAAGTGCATGAAGCACAAGAAAACGAGTATAGGTTATAAAGACTTGAGTACCCCCAATTTAACGGGGAGACCCGCATATATGCTTGAGCTATTCGGCCAAGTATATATGCTTCTTGTAGGAGCCGCTTTGCTCCCCATACTATATACTTATGTGGCCTATATACTTATGTGGCTTCCTAATCCTTCCGTGCTAGCAGTCGTGGTAATGTCTACCACGGAAACTAATAAAACAACTACTACTACAACTACTACTACAAACTACATGCCACATACAATATTATAGTGTTTTTGAAATTGCAAAAACACAGAGCGGAAATGTTTGCCATACTGAGCTCTGGTGCCTGTTGAAGTCTTTGATTAAAAAAGTTGGAGGTAAAAAACTAAGACAACGCTTAAATTTCATGCAGGTGAGCTGCAGGGTTGGCAAGTCTCGGGTTTGCAACCGAGACCGAGACCGAGACCGAGACCAGGCTACCGAGACCATCCAAACGAGACCTACGAGACCGAGACCAGCCCTTGGGGGAACCTTTTTTTCAAGTTTCAATTTTAAAATTTTTTGAGATACTTTAAATTATAAAAAATTTGTAATTAAGTTGCAAAAAAATGACCCTTAGGTTATGAGGTATGAGTGTATGACTTGCGAAGTTGCGATAAACTCAACATTATAAAAAAAATCTTCGTGACTTTAGAAAGTTTTGAAAACTTGAAGTCTCATCTGAAATACCGAGACCACCCTATGGCAGGTCTCGGTTTTCGTACCGAGACCGAGACCGAGACCAGCCTAGTCTCGGGTTTTTTACGAGACCGAGACCGAGACTGCCAACCCTGGTGAGCTGAGATACCCCAGGAAAAAACTATCGGTATCCGTATTTTTGAAATTTTAAAATACCGATACCGATACCGATATGCCTAATATCGGCCGATACCGATACCGATAATCGGCCAAACACTACTTGAGGTGCTCTTCTCCAAAAAAAGAGGTCTACTAATACTATTCGTCCCTCTCCTCGCCGAAGCCTGACCATTTTATCTACTTCAATCGAACGATGGCAATTTTTTTAATGAATTATGTTTTCGCTTGAACATGTTTTTGTTATTTCAGCGTAGCCAAACTGGCAGTATAAAATTTGACAAATTTGGGGAATATTGGATTCTTTCATTGTGACACCATTCCGGTCCAAATTTTTGCGCGTGTGCTAATAAATTAGCCAAAAGTCATGTCTCAAGGCTACTACAACTACAATCCGCAAATGTAAGTTTTGTTATTATGTGGCGTAATAACTAATAAGTATATATATATATATATATATATATATATATATATATATATATAGTATATATATGTAATATTGTATATATATATATATATATATATATATATATATATATCATACATATGTGGGGGGGGGAATGTGTTATGTTTATCTATCTTGCTATGTGTTTTTATGTAAAGATAGTTGTTTTTTTTAAAATTTTTTTTATCTTCTTGTATTTTGTGAACATATTTTAGAACTAACCTTCCCGGGGCGGGGCGGGAATCCTGCCAGGGGGGGGGGGGGCACTTTATTTTCTTTCGTTGGGAATTCAGAAAGCTCCGGTGTTCTGGATATCCTGAAAATAACACAAGAAATTGGAGACATGCAGAATATTTTGACCACAATAGATGGAAACAGCAGGTCACAAAATTATTTTTGACGGGAAAATGATATTTTTCAGGACGGGTTACCAGCAGGCTGCGGGCGGCTATTCGATGCCGGCCGGGGGCTACTCTGGCTATTCGTACGGCACTACGGGGACCACCACGGCCGCCCCTCAGCCCCCAGTCCCAGGGACCCAGTATCCTCAATATCCGGGCACGGCTCAGACTGCTGCTACGGCCACCGCGGCTAAGGTGGGTGTCTCAGGAGATTTGGGATTTGAAATGAAATTTATAAGTTTCTGGGCGGATTCAGAATTGGAGGATGATGGGGCGATGTCCCCAGCAAACATATATACGTCAACATTGGGTCCAATCTGGGGGGAGGGGTCACGTGCCGATATTTTGACTACCCCTGAACTAAGTCATACAAAATGCCCCTGTTTTAGCGAAAAATTACCATTTTTTTGAAAAATGTGGCCAAAATTTGTGGCCTTTTTTTTGCGTAAAAATTTACAATGTTTGAAAATTTTGACTAAAATTTAAGTAAAAACTAAAAATTGCATAAATTTAATAGAAATGCCCATGTTTAAAAGTGTGCCCCCCGTGTTTAACTGTGCCAGCAGGGCTTGCTTTATTATCGACTTTGACTTTGAAGTTTGACTGAGACAAAATGTTGGTGGGTTGATTGGTCTGAAACTCAGTAGGAGATACCTTTGGTGGCGACTCTCAGACATATTACTTGGTTCTCCTTTTTTTCAGACGCAGGGTTATGCGCAGACGACAGCGGCGGCGGCAACCCAGCAAGCCCAGGCCTACTCCTACGCCGGGGGCTACTATGCCGCCCCACAGAGCGCCCAGCAACCGCCCCAGCCCCCCGCTCCCCCACAGCCTAAAAGTCAGTTAACTTTTAGAAATGTAGAGGATTTTAGTTTCAGAAAAGTGCAAACAAATGCATTATATAGTCCTTAATATTTTTTCGTCACTTAATTTGTGGCAAGTTTGCGAACTGCTTGAAAAAACGCCGAGAGTTTTTAACAAAAAATTGCCTTCGTTATTAAATGCATTAGACATCCTGCTTGATGGTGAGAAAAAAAGGTGTCCTAAAGCTTACAATTTGCTCCTTATGCCGTAACTTGCGGAAAATTATAAAAGTCCCTAGAGTACCATCAGCCAGTGGCGTAGCCAGAAAAAATTTCGGGGGGGATGACTTTTCGATTTTTTTGAAATGCGTTGAAATGCACTTAATTGCTATTTTAAGGCAAAAACGACACGTATTAGCATTTTTCGGTCAAAAACGCTGCTAATTTTTGACTACAGCAGCATCGAACATAAAATTGGAGTTCGAAACAACGAAAATTACATAAATAATGGGCCGGCAAAGGTCCAGAAGCTAGCAAATCTGCCACTTTCCGACATTTTTTGACGTTAAAAACTGTACTTTTAGTAAAATTGTCATTTTTCTGACAATAAAACAGCTAAAAGGATACACTATACAGTGTATTAAGCAATTACATAGTGCACAATGCAACTATACGCACATGCATATGCTTTCATGCGACACAAAAGTAAGGAACACTAAGCCAAAGAGTTGCATGTGTCTGGGGGCGGGAGCCCCCCAAAAAAATGGGGGAAATTTTTGATTTTTAGGCTAAATTTGGTCAATTGGAGACGTATCGGAAATTTTTTCCGGCCGGACCATAAAAACCAAAGGGGGGACCCTTCTTTAACATTTCAGTCGGAAAAAATTTCGGGGGGGGGGAATTCCCCCCATCTTCCCCCCCCCCCTGGCTACGCCCCTGCCAATCATCAGCCATAAAGTACCATCCAATAAATTTCGAAAAATTCGGTTCAAGCTCCGCCCCCAGACTCAGAGCATAGTTTTGTATTTGATTTCAGCCCAGAGCAGTAGCTACAGCGGAGCGGCTGGTTATGGCGGCGTGGGCTCGAACCAGGCGTCGGCCGGCGTCGGTGCTCAGCGCAGCACCAACCAGGCCAGCCAGTCGGCACAGCAGCACCAACAGCACCAACAACAGCAGCACTACCATTCGGCCGCCAGCACTGGGGGGTCAACGGGGTCGGCCAGTGCGGGGGGGTACAAGAGCCAGGGGGGTGGGTATGCGGCCATGGCGGCCAATCAGAACAGCGCGAGCCAACAGGCGTCCAGGCCTATGCGAAGTGAGTAGAGCGAATGCGGGAGGAGACGACAAGAGCAAGAGGGTGGTATTCATTCATTTGGGTTTGAAAGTGGGCATTTGCGGGTGGGGGGCTGCTAATTAGAGATGGAGATAGAGATTCGATATATACTCTGTTTTCGGCTGTATAATTTCGGGTATTCGAATTATTATAACTATTCGACCAAATAAAGAATAGTATTCACTTCGCGTTTTGTGTCGGTAAAAACTCCTGAAAACAGACAACCCCTTTACCAGTCAAATACATTTTTCAAACAATGATTATATGTAATTCTGCAAAGTTAAATAATTTCAGTTCAATCAAGTTCAATAAGTTCAATCTCAAGTTTCATTAATATAAAGTTTGCACTGCTGTCACGATGTAATTAGAAAAAGCATCATAGCCCGTACCATAAACCCAGTACACTAAGAACAAGCCTTAAGGAGTAAAGCGATTTCTGCAATAATTGCATTAATTGCAATAATTAATTGCAGGCAGTCAGCAAAGCAATAATAGCAACAGCTATTCGGGCAACAGCGGCGGCGGTGGGGGCGGAGGTGGGGGAGGGGGCGCCGGATACACGGGCTACGATGCGGCTGTTTTTGCAGCAGCCACCAGCTATTTGCAGTCCAAGGCCACAGGGAGGGGCTCCAGTTGGCTGGGCATGAAACGAGGGGGCCAGAGTGGGGCTGGGGATGTGGGAGGCGGTGGTGGGGCAATGGGAGGGGGCGGGGGGGCCCCGGGGGGACGAGGGGGCGGGGGGAGTTTCAGGGGAGGCGGGGGTCGAGGGTTTCGCAGAGGGGGCATGGCCAGCCGGCCCCAGGACTTGCACTATTGTGAAGTGTGCAAGATTAGCTGTGCAGGAGCTCAGGTGAGATTACAGGGATTAAGCGGGGGAGATTAACTGGCTGTAGCTTAATCTAAGATTAACGAAAGCTGGCGGCAGAACAGCATTACGCTGCGATGAAGTTAAAGTTATATAGTTACTGACGCGAATCAAGATGAGCTGATCATTTATTTTTCCATAGGATTGTCAGCTTTTTTTCGTCTGGGCATTAAGTAACTTGTAATCGTAAGGAGTAATTTGTAATTAGTTTATTATTATTTGTATATTAGACATAGGAAGTTTATTATTATTTGTATATTAGACATAGGCTTAAGCACAGTGGGGCTTCTGGAATCGGTTAAAAAATCTCTTGATTAGCCAATCAGCGCACAGATTCTGCGTAACACACTTGGCGGTTTTCAGACTTACAAGGCCCACTTGGAGGGCCAGAAGCATAAGAAGAAGGAAGCAGCCGCGAGTGGGGACGGGGCCCACCCCCTGCCCAAGTCCAAGGCCAGCTTCCGATGCGACTTGTGTGCGGTCACCTGCACGGGACAGGACACCTACAATGCCCATGTGCGCGGGGTGAAGCATCAAAAGGTGCGCCGGAGGGGGGGCTTGCAGATGATAGCTGGGGCCTGTTTCAATAAACTCATAGGCGCACAATCGTAACAACTGTGGCTGCAAAGTCAGGCATTTCGTAATGAAATTATGCGTGTATTTATTACGAATCACCTGATTTAGCACTAAATTGTGGACCTGTGAGTTTATTGAAATATGGACCTAGAGTGCGGTTTTTCGTTTTTAGGGGATGTATGATTTGAGTTTTTACCTAGATGTGTTATTCATACTTGGGGGACGGGCTCGTTGCCACCCCAATGTGACCCCGCTCCCCCCACCAGATTGGCTAGCGCCCCCTCAATGGGCAAAGTTTTGTAATTCGCGTAGCGCACATCCCCCCGGTCGACGGCTCCAACCCTCCCTCAGATTTTCTCGCCTGCACATGTGTGACCGGCTGCAGCCCTAGCCTTAAGTACTAGTCAACCGGTCCTGCAGGTTCTAGTGATAGGGGTTAGGCCTGGCACTCGGTTTAGTTTATTTAATCTCTTAAATACGCTACGTGTACTATACTGCTATACCCAAATGCCTTAACACAAGCTTCCACACAACCCAGACCGCCGGTCGTGTTTAATGTAAGCTAAACAATATACGCAACACGTCAGTCAAAGCAATACACATACCTGATAGAGCACAATATACAGAGGGCAGCACAAAAGCAATAACAAGCCTCAAATACCAGCAGAGGAAATAGAGCCAGATACGCGCACTGCGGCGGGGTAACCAATCCAACACGGGCCTAGCCCGAACACTTCGTGTTCAACTGCGCGCGCACTGCGCAAAAGAAACAAACAAACAGTTTCGGTCACTTGCACCACCTCGTGTTCCACACAAAGCGCCTCGCGCTGTGTTCCACAAGCGCCTCGCGCTACTGTTACAGCAGACGTCTCACGTCAGGCTGCAACACCCAAACTGACTGAAAAGGAGAATTTCGGTCGGTATTTATAGGCTTGAACTTACTCACTTGTTGACGTAAGCAATGACATTTAGAATTTTTGAACTGAAAGATTTCGGCCAAAATTCAGGTTACGGTAATGCCTGAATATTTGACCGCCCATTAGAGAAAAAGGGGTGACTAAATTTTAGCCAATAAACATGAAAATTTCAGGTCGAAAACTAATACCAAATTTAGCTAGTTGACTCTCGTAGTAGCTAATTTGCATATTGCATTAATTAGTTAATTAGTTTCTTCATTAATAAGCTGCTTAATTTAAGTTAATCATAGTTAAATTAAGTTTCGCAGTCTGACCAGCAAGAGTACGCATTTATAGCCTAACACTCTAGCTGGCTCAATGCTACACGTGTGCGTGTGTATGAATGCTTGTGTGTGTGTGTGTGTGTGTGTGTGTGTGTGTGTGTGTGTGTGTGTGTGTGTGTGTGTGTGTGTGTGTGTTTCCAGTCAAAACAATGAACCGGGCCAAGCTACGCTACGTAGCTTGTGTACTCTTGAGGTAATTTACGTACTCTTGATGTTGCTTATGTACTCTTGATATAGTTTATGTACTCTTGATGTAGGTTAAGTTAGTGTACGTAAGTTTGCAGAATTTATTTCATTTTCTTAATTACAAGAGTTATTGTACAAGTTAGCTAAGTCAATTAAGGTTCAAGTTAGTAAAACTAGCTGCTGGTTACACATGTGTGGTATTATCATTTCTACTGAATAGAATTTGCTAGCCGATGCTGCTTTCTGCTGTAGTCTGTAACTTGAGCGTAACAGATTGCAGTGCGTATGAATAGATTTCTATTCGTTACTATTAATTTTTGATTTTTAACTTGTTTTTTATGTTTTTTTGCTTGATTTTAGGCGGTGAAATTGCATCAACAGTTGGGAAAACCGGTTCCGGACTCGAGCTCCCCGACGGTCATTCTGCCCAAGGAAGCAGCCAAGAAAGTTGTCGGTGTCCCGAAAATTAACTTCGTTGGTAAGAAAAAATGTTGATTTGGCCCTTGTGCAGTAGTTGTCCTTATTTCTGCCCTATTGGCCTACCGTTCATAATTATTCTCCTATTTTTAAGCCATTCCAGGGTAATAAGGTTTGGATGAATGGCACATTTTTTCGTTTGAGCAAAGTTTTGTCCCGTCAAGTTTGTTTGCAAAATAGTACAGGTTGAAATTTATTTTTTTACATTTTTCGTTTTTGTCATTTTTAACGAAAACGTTTTTGTCCCTGTCCCTGTGTCCTTAAGGACAAGTCATAACTGTAGTCAAGTCTAGGATAGCCTGCTAGGCTGATAGGTTGTGACAGTTTCTGAGTTAAACTTTCGAATTATCCGTCGAATAGCCACTCAGTGGCTGATTCAGCCACTAGGTTGTCGAATATTTTTCTTCATTTTGCAGTAATGTTTTATTTTGTTTTTTTTTATTTTTTCATTCGTTTCTGCATTTTTTAGGTGGCAAAACGTTGACCACGACGGCCAGTGGAGAAACAAAGGAGACTCCGGCCATCGAAGTACAAGGACAGAACGAAGATGGTATTTTTTTATGAATAAAAAATGGGTAGATTCTTTTACTCTTTACTATCCCCCATCTCGAAAATGTGTCCAACACAGGGACTCTTCGCGATTTTGTTTTTTTATGAGCTGACCAAAATATCTCTTTTCCACGTTTTCGCTCATTTTTTTTAGTTTTACTTTACTTTTTCGTATGAATTTTGCTTTTTTTACAATTTTCACTTTTTCGTTTCACTTTTTCGTATAATTTTCACTTTTTACTGTACTTTTTACTTTTTTCGTCTGTTTTTTAGGCACGGTGACGACGTATGTAGAGAAGCAGGTAGAGCCGGTCGGAGCAGACTACGTGGAGACGATCAAGGACGAGAGCGGACGCCTGACCTACCACTGCAAACTCTGCGACTGCAACTTCAACGATATGGGCGCCAAGGACATGCATTTGAAGGGACGCCGGCATCGGCTGCAGTATAAGGTCCGTCACTGGGCGCAGTTGGGAGGGGGGTCCCTCCAAGGGGGAGGTCGGAGGGGTACCCAAAATTTTGATGCTGTTACTTGTTGGCGCGGTTTTTTGGGGGGGTTGGGCTACCAATAATTGGAAAAAAGTAAAGGGACATACGAATGTGCGCACCTAGACTTTTTTGTCAGGGTCCCACCAAGCAGGGGCGGAAGGGGAACCAAAATTTTGATGCTGTTACTTGTTGGCCCGGTTTCTTTTGGAGAGGGGGTTGGGCTACCAATAATTGGAAAAAAGTAAATGGACATACGAATGTGCGCACCTGGACTTTTTTGTCAGGGTCCCACCAAGGGGGGGAGGGGAACCCAAAATTTTGGTGCTGTTACATGATGGCGCGGTTGTTTTTTGGGAGGGGGAGGGTTGGGTTACCAATAATTGGAAAAGAGTTTGTGAACATACGTGCGTGCCTAGACATTTTTTGGGATAAGATTAGGGGTACGGGGCACGTCCCTTGCTTACTTGTGTCGTGACGCACCGATTTTGGTTTCGTGAGCCACGCCGCCTCTGGCAGGGAGAAGTTGCCGTTTTGGGGGATATCTTAGAGCTTGCTTCTAAAACATATTGTACTTTCAGCAGAAAATTTGCGCTAAATGAAGTGAATAGCCAATGAGTCAACCAATTAGAATTTTTTGTGTCTGTTGGTTAGTGTGTTAGAAAAAATGGTTAATCACTGTTGTGATTGGGGTAGGCGACACAGGACCGCCAATGGAAACCAGGTCTTTCGCTCGTTCCGTGTGAACCTCGGATTACTTGGTGGCCCCCCACAGCCAGGCGAACATACACATGTACACGTAATATATAAAATAAGTAGCGCCTGGTGGCAAGTCACGGGTAATCCTCTTGGCCTTCTCAGACTAAGGCCAGCTTGAGTCGTTTCCGAGCGACGCCACAATTGTGAGGGCGGTAAACAAATGGTTCGTTTTTTTTTAAAATAAGCTGATAATATGTGATTTTTGTTAATATTTCAGAAAAAAGTGAATCCTGACCTGGAAGTGGAAATGAAGCCGATGCCGCACATTCCGGGTCGCAAGGGCCGCAGCCGGGGCACCGAGGAACGCATGCGACGCGAACTCATGCGAATGCGACAGCAGGAATTCTTGCAGATGAAGTAACACTGACTTAGACTCTGGCAGAATGTTAATATGACGTACAATTGAGTTAGAACGTCCTTAAATCATGTGCGTGAGAAAGGGTGGGAGGACCCAAATCGATGGTCCGTCGTTTATATTATGGTGTTTGAAATCGAAAAATAAGTGGCCAATACTGACCTTTCATTTTTGAAAATTTTGCATATTTTAGGTAATTTATGGAAAAATTGGTATTGGTGAAAAAAAATCGCTAGGGGCTAGGGCGTGATAAGTACTTGCATTATTAAGTAATTAAGTATTAAGTACTAAAATTAAGTAAGTATTAATCAATCATACGTAAGGACATTCTTTTCGGGTAAAAAGTTTATGCTTATCTAATTGTTAATTCTGAGTTTGGTGAAAGTCTCTGTTGTGTTTTCAGGTCTTGCTATGAAGCGGAAATGAGTATGTTATTGGCCCGTCGCGAAAAGTTGCCACTGTTTCCCACAGGGTGGTCCGGGGTAAGTGTGGATAATATTAAGGATTAAGTATTAAGTAATAAGTATGCACAAGTACACGTTTATAGTACAGTGATAGAGTTATATGGGGAAATCAGGGTTTTTTTTTTCAAAAAATTTTGTGTGCATAATTGTGCAAAATTTTAATTTTCGTGTGCAAAATTTTATTTTTCTGTGCAAACTGTAAATGCGCTTTCTTCGCCTATATAGAAGCAAATATACGTGTTTTTATACCTCTGGAGGTACGTACGTACCAGCGGCATACCCAAAAAATAATTTCGGAGAATGACTTCGATTTTTTGTAATGGGTGAAACAGCACTTCTTAGCAATTTTAACACGCACAAAACCCCTACAAACGCAAGATTACTGAACCAGGACGTTGCAGGGGTCTGCGGGCAGCAGCCCCCCGAAAAAAATAGCGATTTTTTGAATTTTTAGACCCAATTTGGTCAACTGGAGACGTATCAGAAATTTTTTTCGACAGAAAAATTAAAACAAAAGATAGTAAGTAACGTCACTTCAGAGAGTGTATATATAACACAAGTATGCAAATGGCTTTGGTGAAAGATATGTAATAACAAGGCTTATTAAGCCGCAGAGTCACAGGGGTCTGGGGGCGGTAGCCCCCAGAAAAAAAATGGGAGAAATTTTGATTTTTATGCTAAATTTGGTCAATTGGAGACATATCAGAAAATTTTTCCGGCCGGACCATAAAAACCAAAGGGGGGACCCTTCTGTAACATTTCAGTCGGAAAAAATTTCGGGGGTGGGGGGAATTACCCCCATCTCCCCCCCAAACAAAGGGGGGACCCATGTGTTAAAATTCACTTGGAAAAAGTTTCGGGTGGGTATTCCCACCATCCGTCCACCCTGTGTACGCCCTTGCTGGTTGCTGCTATGTTTATGTTGGCGTGCTGAAATTCTAAATATTGGAAATTAATGGCATTTGTCACAGGCTGTCAGATGCAGATCCTAGAATTTTCTTGTGCGAGGCGGAAATCGACCCACCTTCCTTGATTTATTCTTGCAAAAATGTGTGTGCCATAATTGGCGCCTGGCGGGTGTCTGGAGGCGGCAACCTCCAGAATCCACAGCTTTTGTGGAATTCTGAAATAACATTTGCATTAAAAAACAGCTTTAAGCAGCACTTTGTTGACAAATTCTGGGTGATTGCCCGGCCTAGGCGCGGCAGTCCCAAGAAGCCAGAGTTTTTTTAGGATTTTTAATTGAATTTTGCATTGAAAAACATATTCATCAACATTTGTTTAGGAACCTTAACCTTGGTCATTCCTGGAATCCGAGGCGGCAGTCCCCAAATACCGAAATGTTGTATTGTTCGAGCAAAATTTGTTTAATTAAAGACGAAACGGAATTTTTTTGGCCGGGCCATAAAATTGAAAGGGGGGACCCTTGGTAAAATTTTACTGGGAAAAAATTTCTGGGGCGGTAAAATTTTACTGGGAAAAAATTTCTGGGGCGGAAATTTTCACCACCCTCCCCTTGGTATATATGCAATTTTTACGTTTTATATACATAAAATCATATCAGTGGCAGATCTAGAAATTTTTCAGGTTGGGTGGAGCAATTCCCCCCACTTTGTGAGATGGTTTAGTTTAGGAACGTAGATGCCGTAGGTTGTGGAGGTCTGGGGAGCTAGAGACTTATGTACGGTTTTTGACGAAGTGTAACGCGATTCTTAGAAAAATGTACCTCTAACAACGTATTTGAACGCAAATCATGCGCCATTTGCCAAAAAGCAGTATCAAGACCTGCCGCCGTTGATGTCAGTAGATGCAGGGGTCTGGGGGCGGCAGCCCCCAGAATTTTTTTCGATTTTGCATTAAAAACAGTGCATTTTGAGCAAATCCCAGGCGAATGGGGCACTGTGCATTATTGTGCAAAATTTTAATTTTTGTGTGCAAAATTTTAAAAAAGTGTGCATTTGCACAGGGTTTTGCACAAAAAAAAACCCTGGGGGAAATATATATGTGCTGAAAGAAATAAAGCTTATTTTTTAGGTAGTGAAGCAAACTGGAACTTTTTATTGATAAAATTTGGTCATAAAGGCAAAAAAGGGGACTAGAATTTCAGTCAGAATGTTGGTGTTTTTTTTCAGTTTTGTACCAAAGCCACATGTCCGTTCAGTTTGCAGAATTGAGGAAAAGAATCATTCCGTCTTTGTCTAAATGCATTATGGGCGGCGTGATGTGTTCTTAATTTTAAGCAATATGGACAAGAATGCGGGTCGACTTATACTTCAAGACAGAATATGTCCGTCCAGTCGGTAAAATTACGACATAATCACGCCACCATTAAGCCCGGTTCATATCAGTCCTGAAGGAGACAGGGTCAAGGTCAGGGCAAAAATTTGGTCAGCTGCTGTATAAAATTGACAAAAGCGACTCGGCCAATTTTCTGCATACCATCTGGAAGTGACTTCGACTTGTTTTGTGCAAAAAGGTGGCTTAGTTGGCTATGTAGTTTTCTTTGAATTGCTAAAGGACAAAACGATAGGGACAAGGACAAGGACGAGTATGAACCGGACCTTGTGTATAAGCTCAAACTGCCGACGGAACGGACATACGGCTGTAAGTATGAATCGACCGTAAGGAGTTAAGGAGAAGTATATACGAACCAGGCTGGCTCTATAATCATCTTTGTGATGGTTTCAGCCCGGCCTAGGCCCGCGTGGCCGACTGGACTCTGGCTACGACGATCGCCATGTGCTGGCCAAACACGGGGAAATCTATCCGACCGAGAAGGAGCTAACGGCCGTCCAGCGAGCGGTCACGCTCACCGAGAAGGCACTCAAGTCCATTTCCGACGAGATGACTGCTAAACAGTGGGTTTTGGGGGTGGGAGGAATATAGGGCTAGGGCTCACATAGGTAGGAGGGTGGGGGGATGGGGGGTGCGGGTGGGGGTGTCAATACTTTTTGGCCAAGAAATGGTAAAAAGTATTTCGTCAATTTTGGGAAAGGAGGGGTCAAAATTGGTAGGCAATAGCAACTGAAGAAATACAACTCTTCAAGCACTAATAAGCATATAAACCTACCCCACCCTTATTATATATCAGGGTAGAGGGGGTTCCGTCAGCAAGAGGGAGCATGGCCAAATTTTTTACATGTCTGCAATGGCTGTTAATTCACAACCGAACATTAAAGGTGTTTTTTGCGGTTGGGCTGAACAGTTTTTGTGTAGAACTAGAAATTTTAAATCTGGCTCCTGGGGAATGAGATCGATCCTGCCCTTCCTGTTCAATAGAATATTTTCATTTTTTTGGTTATTTGGTATTCAATTGTCGTTTTTCAATTTTTTTATTATTTCAATCTTTTTTCAGAGCACCTGCAGCCACGCCTGCGGAGGAAAAAACACCGTATGTTATATTTGGCTTGTCTTCTCAATTTTGTTGATATTACCTTTGATTTATGATCTTTGGAAAATTTTACGTTTCGTAGCGATAACAGTTTCATGCGAAGCAACTCATACATTTTACATTTACCTTGGTCTTGGGTATAGAGCTTACTATTCAGCTCAGTTTATATTGTGTTATGGACTAATAAGGTTTAGCTTATGAGATTTTGCTCAGTGCTGAGGAGTCGACATGTCTTGGCAGAAAAAAATTCCAGATACTTGTAGTGAAATCGTCTTGACTCCGTTAAAGCGCTTCTGAAGCAGATGAAACTGGTCTAAATCAAACATTCTTCTGCTTTACGCAACTGAGAGACGAAATTATTCTGATTCAGAAAGTCTGAATCAGACGTTCAGATAAAACCCTTCTGAATTCTGATTCAGACGAAACCCTTCAGATTCATACGTTCAGATGAAACTTTTCCAATGCAGACATTCAGATGCAACGTTTTCGCTTCAGGCAAAGCCCTTCTGTTTCAGAAACTTAGACAATTTAGCTTCTGATTCAGACCTTCAGACAAAACCCTTCTGATTTAGACAAAACGCTTCTCATTCACACCTTCAGACAAAACCCTTCTGATTTAGACATAACCTCTCTGATTTAGCGGTTCAGACAAAACGCTTCTGATTCAGACCTTCCGACAAAATCCTTCTGATTCAGACATAACTATTTCTATCATGTCATTATGTTTTCAGCGAGCAGAAGGAGGAAGAGCGTATGCTGAAGGGCGTGATGCGCGTGGGCCCGTTGGCCAAAGGTCTGCTGCTGCGCGAGGAACTGCGTGTGCAAGTGGTTGTGCTCTGCGCCAACAAGCCCACGCGCACGCTGCTGAAGGATTTGGCCACCGCCCTGCCGGCTAAATTGATAGAATTGCAGGTATGCCGCTCGGTTGAGTTATGGGGATTTTCCGAATGGCATTTTAGAAAATGTGGTAAAAATAATTTAGGGTAAGTTTGGTCTAGTTTATCAGTGTCCCAAAAAGGGCAGAGAGAGCCCTTCCCAAATTCTGACTGCGTCACGTATGTTTCCGTCACGTATGTTTTCGTATGCTTTTAGTTCTCATTTATTTCATTTATTTTTTAATCAAACATCTAACGGGGTCAAAATTTCTTGGGGCTTCTCCGGCCAAATTTTGGGGGCCCTCCCCCCCTGGTCGACCAAAAAAGTCCTAAATTTTCGACCAAAAATGTCCTAAATTTTGCAACATTTTGTAAACATTTTGCAGAAAATGTTATTTTTTCTTAATTTTGTTGACGCTCCCCCACGGCCCCTCGATTGGGGGGGTCCCCCATCCCGCCCTCTTGCATGCATGTTTTTAATGATCTTTTTTCAGTCTTATTATAGTCTTTTTTTACAATTTTAATATAATTGCAGGAAGGTGAAGAAAAGGTTACCTATAATGTGACGGAGAAATTGTCGGACGCAGCCATTGTGATCACGTCCAGCGGCGAGCCAAAGGTCACTCTGGTCGTGTCCATCACGTCCGTGCTGTTGCGCGAACCACTGGCTGGTATGGATTAAGTCCAATTTAGACAGTGTTAGGCAGGGGATTAAGGGGATTAAGTCGAATCTAGACGGTGTTAGGTGATTAAGGGGATTACGTGTATGCGCGACCAACTGGCTGGTATGGACTAAGTTTAATTTAGACGGTGTTAGGCAGGGGATTAAGGGGATTAAGTCGAATGTAGACGGTGTTAAGTAGGTGATTAAGGGGATTGCGTTTATGCGCGAACAACTGGCTGGTATGGACTAAGTCTAAGCTAGATGGTGTTAAGAAGGGGATTAGGTTGAGAGTGGTGTAATCTATTATGTCGTCCGTATGACCCAACCTAAAACATTAGCCGTCTGGTGACTTGATTTTGTTTTGGAAAATTGAAAGTATCTTTATTGTTTTTTCAGTGTTCACTGCTTATAGCTACTTATATTTAACTAAAAATAACTAACAAACTTAGTTAATATTATAGTATCTTCTTAATTATGTAATATTATAGTATCTTCTTAATTATGTAATATTGATTTTGTGTAGGGTTTATAAGCCATTTATTTTAGAAGACGTGTAAGCGTAAGTTTGGCTATTAATGATTATTGCTCTTTGAGATTTGAATAATGCAAACTTAAAAATTATAAAAATTATTTTTGCAACCTTGCATTCTGGCTGTTAAATTGTTACGTCTTCGTCTTAATAAAAAATTTAAAATAAAAACATTTAAAATTTTAAAACTGTTCTTGTATGTAATCTAATGTGCTGTTTGTGTACTATAGCCTTTTCTGAAAGAGCAAGACAATACCCTTTGTCCCGTCCCGCACACCCCCCTTTTCGTGGTTTGGGCCGACGCCATTCACCCTTAACGACCAGGGCACGAACTGGGCGGTGTGCCACCAAGTCCCCCCTTGACCTTTGACGACCTTTTGACCAGACTACTTTACATTTGACCAAACTTTTGCAGCTTTACTATCGTTTTGGATCCTGTTCACTGAGTTTTGGCTTTGGAAATTGACCTTTCACTCTTGACT
>JASANF010016553.1:0-42656 GCA_030248245.1 Trissonchulus sp. WLG1_4 | reverse complement strand
TTTTTTTTTTTATGCTGTTTGCCCATAAGGTGGTCGAGTACAGGGTGGTTCCCAGATTCACCTCTTTCCTTGTTTTGAAACTATACCAGGCTACCGAGTATAGCTCCAAAACAAGGGCATCCTAACTACCAATGGTGTGTGAGTGTAGTATATGCTTTTAAATTAAATTTAGGGCAGAGTTTGGGGCCTCACATACCGATCCCGAAGGGTACAGTTGTGAGTACCCCCGGTTAAATATTTTAATTTAAAATTATGTGGCTGTTGTTTGTCACTGATCTCGTTGCAGCAGCTGCGGCTTTAGTCCTGTTTAGCGGTTGTAGAAGCAGCATGTAGTACTAGACGCAGCAAGTAGTAGTTGTAGTAGTATGGTTGTTGTAACCGCAATTGCTGTAGCAATCTTTCCTGTACTACCAGGCACCTTTGGGCTTTTACGGCTTTTGTTTTCTCTGGCCGCTTCTTCTGTTTTTTGTTTCTTCTGAATATCAGTATATGAAGGTTATGACTGCCGTCGCACCGGTGCTGCATTTTGTCTCGGCACAGCATAGATCACTGCACAGTTATATTGCACATTTTTTCATTTAGCTTGCTTCTCTCAGGAGTTGTATGATATGCTTTGATTAGTTCCCTTGCTACAATGTATTCCTTTGACTTTCAGTTTTTTCATTTGTTTTAATTACAGATCCATTGAGTCTGAGCCACGCTGCTTTGTGACTGAGCCAAGATACCTTGATGTTGAGCCATTGAGCCAAGCTGCTTCGTGACTGAGCCCTTGAATCAAGATACTTGAGATTGAGCCATTGAGTCTGAGCCAAGCTGCTTTGTGACTGAGCCATTGAGCCAAGATACTTTGCGGTTGAGACATTGAGCCACCATACCTTGAGATTGAGCCATTGGGTCTGAGCCAAACTGCTTCGTAACTGAGCCATTGAGCCAAGCTGCTTCGTGACTGAGCCCTTGAATCAAGATACTTGAGATTGAGCCATTGAGTCTGAGCCAAGCTGCTTTGTGACTGAGCCATTGAGCCAAGATACTTTGCGGTTGAGACATTGAGCCACCATACCTTGAGATTGAGCCATTGGGTCTCAGCCAAGCTGCTTCGTAACTGAGCCATTGAGCTAAGATACCTTGATGTTGAGCCATTGAGCCAAGCTGCTTCGTGACTGAGCCCTTGAATCAAGATACTTGAGATTGAGCCATTGAGTCTGAGCCAAGCTGCTTTGTGACTGAGCCATTGAGCCAAGATACTTTGCGGTTGAGACATTGAGCCACCATACCTTGAGATTGAGCCATTGGGTCTGAGCCAAGCTGCTTCGTAACTGAGCCATTGAGCCAAGATACTTTGCGGTTGAGCCATTGAGCAAGCATACCTTGAGATTGAGCCATTGGGTCTCAGCCAAGCTGCTTCGTAACTGAGCCATTGAGCCAAGATACTTTGCGGTTGAGCCATTGAGCAAGCATACCTTGAGATTGAGCCATTGAGTCTGAGCCAAGCTGCTTCGTGCCTGAGCCATTGAGCCAAGATACTTTGCGGTTGAGCCATTCAGCCACCATACCTTGAGATTGAGCCATTGGGTCTGAGCCAAACTGCTTCGTGCCTGAGCCGTTGAGCCAAGATACTTTGCGGTTGAGCCATTGAGCCACCATACCTTGAGATTGAGCCATTGGGTCTGAGCCAAGCTGCTTCGTGCCTGAGCCATTGAGCCAAGATACTTTGCGGTTGAGCCATTGAGCCACCATACCTTGAGATTGAGCCATTGGGTCTGAGTCAAGCTGCTTCGTGCCTGAGCCATTGAGCCAAGATACTTTGTGGTTGAGCCATTGAGCCACCATACCTTGAGATTGAGCCATTGGGTCTGAGCCAAGCTGCTTCGTAACTGAGCCATTGAGCCAAGATACTTTGCGGTTGAGTTATTGAGCCACCATACCTTGAGATTGAGCCATTGGGTCTCTGAGCCAAGCTGCTTTGTGTATTGAGCCATTGAGCCAAGATACTTTGAGGTTGAGCCATTGAGTCACCATACCTTGAGATTGAGCCATTGAGTCTGAGCCAAGCTGGGCGGGGGTTGCACAAGTTTTGGTTATTACGTAAATCTGGCAACAAAACAAATAGCACGCTGCAATGCACAGTAAATATATGGGTTTATATTCGAGTACAAGACGACAGGAGTGGGTTTATATTCGAATAAAAGACGACAGGAGTCCATCTGTATATAACTGTTTTGGCTACACTGCTTCTTTTTTAGAAGAAAACAATTCTTTTTCCTCACAACAACGTAATATTCACGTTCAGCACCTCAAATTAACCTTTTTCACAGTTTTTCAACAAAACTAAGAAAATTCAAAAATTTGGTCAGTTTGACATTCTGGCACTTTGCCAGGATTGCCAAAGTGGAACAGTTCTTACGACGCGTACCAAACAGTATCAGCTGACACGCCTGGCTTATATATTAAGTTGCAATAGAAAAACAGAACAAGCCGTTATCCCTTAAAGCGTTATACATTGATGAAATCATGAAAAATCATCTTTTCAACGGTATATATCACAGGGTGGTACACCAGTTCTGGCTACAACGTAAATGCGGCAACAAAACAAATAACACGCTGCAATGCACAGTATATGGGCTAATATTCGAATACAAGACGACAGGCCTTCATCTGTAACCGTTTTGGCTGTACTGCCTACATATTTCCTATGTATAGTACACACAACCGTACTTGACCACTGAGCACTATTTTGGAAGGAAATACTAATTATTTTGTCAAAATAACGTTATATTCGCGTTCAGCACCTCAAATTACCCCTTTTCGCAGTTTTTTGACAAAACTGAAAAAATTCAAAAATTTGGTCAAATTGACCATTTTGGCACTTTGCCAGGGTTGCCAAAGTGGAACAGAGCATACAACGCAGACCAAAACGTATCAAATGATAGCCCTGCACATATATATTACGTTGCAATAGAAATACAGAACGAGCAGTTACCCATTAAAGCGTTATACATTGAGAAAATCATGAAAAATCATGTTTTCAACGGTATCACAGGGGGGTGCACCAGTTCTGGCTACTACGTAAGTCTGACAACAAAACTAATAGCACGCTGCAATGCACAGTATATGGGTTTATATTCGAATATAAGACGACAGGCCTCCATCTATAACCGTGTTGGCTGCACTGCCCATAGGTAGCCTACCCCTATAATACACGTACAGTACCTTCCGAGCCCCCTCCCCAGCGCTATAGTGGCACGATCGACTCCAAAATAGCAGATGCACTACAACCCCACTACACTACCATGCATGCAAAAGATCAGACTTGGGCTGTTTGCGTGACGTCTCAAAAGCTGGCACATATTTTTACCGGACTTTGCCATTTTTCGAGGCCCAAAAAAGGGGTTTTCCCCTTCCCAGCAGAGCCAAAACGGCAAAGGCCTAGAACACCATTTTGCTAATGCCTCTATTCCCAACCAGATTGAATATAAATAGCACAAAAAAGTGCCCCGCCAATGTGTATTTCTTGAGATTTGCGACCGGGAAAAAAAAAGACGGAAAAATCCGAGTTTGCGGGAGACGATTATTCATATCTCGGGTAATACCCAACCGATTTGCCTGAAATTTGGCCAGCATGTAGCCGTCCCCCAGGCAAGTACACATACCAAATTAAAACAGATTTGCTTGCATAAATTTTCAGTTATTAAAAAAATTCATTTTAAAATCTCGCAATATGGTGTGTGGGTCCTATTCTAGGGTTTGGCGCTATCGCGCCAACCCTGATGTACTTCAATAACATCTTCCCTGCTCACAACTTTGATAATTCAACATTTCAACCTAAGTAAGAACTCAACTTTAGTTATTTCGCTGCACAAGGAATTGCAAAAAGTATATAAACCTTCAAGTGTGATTGAAAAACAACTATAATGGCAGATTATTATTATTTTCAGCTAAAGATTTGCATTCATTTGGCAGAGTAAGTTGTGTATCCAATACATACTTATACATATACATACACTCTCGGTATAAACTCGGTTTTAATGCGGCTACAAAGCAGGAAAAATCGACAACACTCAATTGCTTAGCGTTCTCGATTTCTTTGACTGATATAGACTTCCGAATTTCTCCAAAATTTTCACAAATTCGAAAATCACAGTGCGCCATTTTACAAGCCATAATTGAAAAGCAGCGTTTGGTCTATATATAAACTGCAAGCAACTACAAACGGTATACTGCAACTGCACACTGTAATTCGCAAGTGTGTAGTCTATCGGTCAGCTGAATAGAACACTCACAGTTACCAAAAGTAGTAGAAATTTCGCTAAGATAGTGAACTAGTAGAAAAAATCCACCATTTCGATAGATACTTGATCAAACTCCAAACGACAATTCTGTCAAAGAGCAAGAGCCTTTGTGGTGCTAATCTTTTAAAATTTGAAATATATATATATATATATATATATATATATATATATATATATATATATATATATATATATATATATATATATATATATATATATATATATATATATATATATATATATATATATATATATATATACCCGGTTACTGCTGATAGTTTAAGCACATTTATTAAATCATAGTACAGTATTTATCAGAGGGTTGACTCACTGGGCCAGGAGCAAATGTATATCTGACTTGCCAGATTGCCGTTTAGGTGCCTATCAGGGTTAGCGCCATAGCACCCAGCCCAAGAATAGGTAGAATAGGAAACAACTGCAACAATTACTAGAGAAAAGAAGGCTTTGAAACCTTATATCTCTCCGTCACCACCCACCACAGACCGTTTGGGCCTCTCCTGGGTCTGTGTGTTTCATAGGGCAACTAAACTCTCTCTTACTCATACGTGCGTGTATCTCTACTTAGGGCGCAATATGTGGGCAGACGCATGAACTGACAAATTTAGCCGAGCAAGCTCACAGCTCATGCCTTATAAAGCAGCAGAGAGTAATTCTCATCTCCATGTGTCTTGTCCTTTCTCTTGTCCATACCGTAGATTCTCTCACGTGAAACTGAACATGGATCATTAATTTAGGACCCCCTCATAACCGTAAAAGGTGTGCACAGACTACAGACTGCCCCCACCCCTAACTATATATATACATATATATATATATATATTTATATATATATATATATATATATATATATATATATATATATATATATACCGTAAAAGGTATACAAACTGCGACCTGAATCGAAAAATATTTAACATATAAATTTATTCAAAGATGTTTGTCGTCTACACTATATAAGTGATACCGCTGCGATATAACTTTTTCAATTACATATGTTAGTAACAAAAACAAGTGAACTTTATACCCAAACAACGTGAACAGTTTTCACAGTCTATAAGACCACAGAACAGTCAGTAAAAGCATTCTACATGTGTATACTGTATAACCAACGAAAAAATATTTTCATGTCCAGTTTATAACCACCAGTCATGTTTAAATTACATGAAATTGGACCGCAAGCTATGTATGTGTAACAGTAGACCCACGCACACCCTCACTCTCGCCTACACTGAATAATGAGGCGACAAAACAGGCGTTGCAAACAAACCAGCTGAAGACAAGCTCGGAGAATAAAAGCAGGATAAAATAATTACGTTCCATTCGTCGTTTACTCTTTAGGAAACACCCCTAACGAAACTAGTGTGTTCAGAAATTTTAATAATATATCGTCGAAGATATGTCAAAAAATACATAAAGCGAGATTGTGCTTGCAGGGAAACTCGTCAGTAAAAATTCATTTTATCTGAGAAAGAGTACAATCAAATAGCTTAAGGACAGCTTAAAAAGGCTGCATACAAAGATCTGTAAAAGTAACATATCAAAACTATGGGAAAAAGTATCGCCCGCTGCCGTTTAGAGGGTCGACTCGGCTCATTTCCTACGGAATGGAGTTAGCATATTATCCCAGAGAAAATATATTTAGCAAGCCCAGTCCAGGAATGAAAAAAACTGGTTCTTAAAAGAGACTACGGCAACATACTCAATATATGAAAGGCCTGTGCAAAAAAACCACACTCAGACTCAGTTGGTTGTGACTGTGCGCATATATACAAATGTGGGTGAATATAAGAAAAAACTCTGAAAACTTTGCTCTGCTCTGAAGTTTATGCATAGATACATATGGGTTAAATCATGTACAGGTTTATATGCAAAAAATAACACAAAAACACATGCGATATCACGTACACGCATGCTATGTATCTGACATAAAATGTACATATATACACACATACATTGAAGTACATAAAATGTGCATACTTACACAAAAAGTTTTTAACAATTTTACAATTGCACATTAGCTGCGTAAGTATAATGTGGTAAACGACTGCTCCGGTAACGAAACTTCTACATAATTTTGAGATCTTAAAGGCAGAAAAATAGACATTGAAACACACATCCACCTGTATACACGAAACACGCACACACATTATGATAAAAACTAGTTCCATACAGCAAAATTTTACCTACTACAGCAAAGAGAACCTGTTTAGCTTACCATAAAACACCCAACCTAATCTTGCACGCGCAAAAGCATGAATAAAACATGATTTTCCGTCAAAAAGTTTCAAAACATTACGTGTACTACATTAAGGAAAGCTTATAAAAAAAAGACAAGTTTACAGAAAAAACAAGATACGAGTTTGTTGTTGACAACTTATACTGGCCCAAGGGCCGTGCGACAAACTCCAAAACCACATCAACAAAAGTGTAGTTTTAGACAGCCACGTTGCTGTGCGTTGTACTTATATGAAGAGTAAAGCCTGTTTCACACGGGGTGGATTTTCAAGGGGATCCCCAGGGGGATCCCCCTGGGGATCCCCTTGCGTCCCCAGGCGTCCCCAAGGGGATCCCCCTGGGGATCCCCTTGCGTCCCCAGGCGTCCCCAAGGGGATCCCCATGGGGATCCCCTTGGGGACGCACGAGAAGGCGTGGGAACGCAAGGGGATCCCCATGGGGTTCCCCTTGGGGACGCATGGAGACGCGTGGGGATGCAGGGGGATCCCCGAGGGGATCCCCATGGGGAATTTTGCTTATCGCTCTCCGAGCGTTTTTTCAGGGGGATCCACATGCAGTGGCCAATCAAATAATGTCACGTGAGTCACAAAATTTCACACGATGCTTGAATTTTCAGTTATTACGGTTTTCCCGGGCCATTATTACTATTTTTATACATACACGTTACTGTGTTTATACAACACGTATACATATGGACTTTGTACCAATACTGTGGTAAAATAAAAAAATAACAAATGGAATATAAAAATTATAAAATATTAGTTAAGATGTACAATATGTAGATAAGATCTTATCACATATCCCGCGCTAATCTGCCTCGTGTGAACGGCTTTCCCCAAGGGGATCCCCATGGGGATCCCCGAGGGGATCCACCTGCGTCCCCACGCGTCCCCTAGGGAATCCCCTTCGTTCCCCTTGCGTCCCCTCGGGGATCCCCGTGGGGACTCCCACAAGGATCCCCCTGGGGATCCCCGTGGTGAAAGTCCCCTTGAAAATCCACCTCGTGTGAAACAGGCTTAAGAGTCGACTAATACTTGCATGTTGCATCCCAAAGTCCACTGAATGTGATTTTTTGATAATAATGACTGCTATACGGATCTATATATATATATATATATATATATATATATATATATATATATATATATATATATATATATATATATATATATATATATGTATATATATGGCCATGTTGACCAATCTAAATAACCAGCATTGAACGCTGTCAAAGTTCACTTGTCTGTGCCAGTGCCAAAACGCTTGGACTTAGTCGCAGGGAAACAAAAGCAAAGCAAATTTTTATCAAAAGATCAGAGTTAACGGTCGTAACTTCGACCAGACGGCTTTCCCATATGAACAATGCAAAGCTTGGCCGGGGCACTAAGCCAAACATGATTTCCCATATGAGTAAAAGCTACTACAGTAACATGTCGACACACTCACGAATAGTAACATACGTTACGAAGATCTAGTTCGCAGGACAACAGTCAGAAATAGCCCAAACGTGTTCAGAAATGCATATACATGAAACTAACAATAGATACAGACCGAGAGAATAACATGTATGTAAAATTACGATATATACTAGATACTCGTTTAAAATCATATAAAACACTGTTATACAATACACACTAGGTATGTATATACTATGCAGGAGAGTAACGGCTATATATTTGAAATAGATGGGGGGCAACAACTTGAAAATTAATGCTCTAAATCAATAATATAGCCATAGAATAACTTTTAGATAGACAAACCAGACTATTATGCTTCGAAACTGTGCAGAAATAACCGCTTCGTATCTGCGATTCGCTTTGGTTTCGGAAACAGAAGTCCCCCTCTACCAATTCGAAACACGATTCATACTCCATGTCAAAAAGTTTTTCCAAATTTACAGTGTCAATTTTCAGTCTTGATAAGCGAGACCATCAACAAAAAGTGATAAGGGCAGACAAGAGCAGTTGAAGAAATCTATAGCTCCAAAATTTTTTCCACTGCACAGAAAACTTTAAACCCCAGACTCGAAGTGAAAAAGCAGGTTTAAAAAACGAATGGAGTGAAGGTTTGCTAATGCTAACCCACTACATATTATATATGTGGATTGTTGCACTTGAAATTTTTGTGTTGCACCGGAACCATACGTGGGCAGCTACTGAATTCTGGGGGGGGGGGTGAGCCACCGGGGGGGGGGGGAGCAACTTTTCCGGCTATTTTTGCTTCGTGCGTGAGCCACCAATTGCGCTTTGTGAGTCACTGATTTTTGCTTCGTGAGCTACCTTCAAAACATTCTGGAGGGGATGACGGACCTGTCTGGGGGGGGGGGGGTGAAAACCCCCCCAAACCCCGCCCCCACGCCCATGTATGATCCGGAACCTTTTTCAAAACGATAGTACCTAAGTCACCGCTTATCCAGCCTTTGCAGTGCTCATCTCCGTTGCTTGACCCTGGAACATCAGGAGTGCCACCTCCCAAGCGACATCATCTGAGGAGGGGCGACAGTCTTCCAGGCAAATGTCCTAAACGGAAATCTGTGACTCATTTACCTACCGCGCAGGGATAGACTGCTTGGATGGCAGGATCACAAGTGCGCACAGATGTACATGGGGGGGGTCTGGGGGGGGGCAAGCCCTCCCCAGACTTGAGATCCCGGGACAAGCCCCCCTCCTTGATGCTGAAAGAATGGTGCCCGAACACTCAAAAATTGCCCCAGATCGCCGTTAAATGCTTCAAAAATGAGCAAAAAGCGAAAAAATGGTTTAAAATAGCCAAATTTTGCCGAAAATTTGCTTTTTTTCGGCAAAAATTCGAACCTTTTGCGTTTTTGTCCCCTCAAGCCCCCAAAACGTCGGGACAAGCCCCCCTAAAATTTCAAAAATTACGGGACAAGCCCCCCCCCCAGACCGAAACCCTGTGTACATGTATGCAAGTGAGTAAGTGACCTTAGTCTGCTTAAAGTTATTTTGTAAACCTACATAGTGGGTGTGATAGTGATTCGTACTACCAAGCTTCGGATTAACGGTTAAGCGGCCAGGCACTCGGCTACGAGGGCACTTGTTTCAACGAACCCCAATATATCGATCGAAAGCATTTTTCACAGATTTAAGATTACATCAAAATCATGGGCTGGATGCAAGAGTGCAACAATTTTTCATAGCCACAAGGCGTCCATTCACCTAAAGTTTTCGGTAATGCTGACAAAGGTGTTCTACTAATTATTACTTGGTACAAATCTAGTGTAGTGTACTACTTCAATCTTTACGATCCATTAACTGAAACAATTAACAAAATGACTAACTCAACAGTACAACTTCCCATTTTGACTCTTGATTTGATTCTGACAGAGCATCTTCATGATAATCGTTTAACAACAAGCACATAAAAGTTTCTATATCAACAAAAAGACGTTCAAATTGGCGGTGTTCACGAATCACGATTACATTCACCAAGAATACGATAATTGACAGGGTGATTCACTGATTTAAACTCATTTATACGTGTACAAGATGACTCAGAAATGATGACTGGACAGCACGAACACGCTGCTATGAGCCGGGCGCGGGCGGCTTTAGATACTGGGGTAGTTCGGTCCTTGTTCGATCTAACATTGGGACTTAGGTAATGGTATTTCACAGGAAGTGAGAACGTATATAAAAAATGACAAGGATCCGTTCTGGTCACGGATATAGTTTCTTACCAGACGAAACCCTGTAGTGTAGTTTATGGGCAAAAAAGTATACACTGGAGATAAGCGACTGAATAAGGCCAGTGTAAAGTCCAGAGATAAAATATTAATGTTGACTTGACCATATTAATAATGTACATGACATATATACATGTATATATATATATATATATATATATATATATATATATATATATATATATATATATATATATAATATATATATACAGGGGCGTAGCCAGGAGGGGGAATGGATGGGGGGAATTCCCCCCCCCCCCCCGAAATTTTTCGTGACAAATTTTACACAAGGGTCCCTCCCCCCTTTGGTTTTTATGGTCCGGCCGGAAAAAATTTCCTATGCGTCTCCAATTGACCAAATTTGGTCTAAAAATCAAAAATTTCCCCAATTTTTTTCTGGGGGCTGCCGCCCCCAGACCCCTGCGACTCCTTGGCTTCGTGTTCCTTGCTTTTATCTTGCATGAAAGCGTGTGCGTATGTATGTAGTTGCATTATGCACTATGTATTTGTTTAATACACTGTGAAGTGTATCGTTTTAGCTGTTTTATTGTTACAAAAATGACATTATCCAATAAATGTACAGTTTTTAATGTCAAAAAATTTCGAAAAATATGAAATTCGCTAGCTTCCGACCCCTTACCGGCCCACCATTTTTGTAACCTTGTAACCTTCGTTATTTTCAACTGCAACTTTACGTTCGATGCTGCTGTGGTCGAAAATTAGCACTGTTTTTTGACAGAAAAATGTTAATATGTGTCGTTTTATATATATATATAGTGATCGAACGGGATCCCGAATCCCGAGGGTAAAGTCCCGATCCGGTCCCGATCCCGAAAGCAAATCCCGATCCCGAACGCAAATCCCGATCCCGATCCCAATCCCGAACTCAAATCCTGAAATTTTCGGGATTTTGCAAAAGTTTTTGCACGTCCAAAATTTTCAAATTTCGTGTAAATTTTCTAAAAAATTTCTCTTGGGGGCTCCGCCCCCAGACCCCCGCTACTATATGACATGATAACTTTGTTACAGTAACAGTTGTTGTTCATCACTCATCTTGTTCATTATGTGTTCAAGTTCTCATGTGGCCCACACAGGGGTGGACGCAGATCAAAATTTTCGATCCGCGACGCAACCCAACCCAACCCGCGGCTCAGCACTCGTGGGGAACCCACAATCCAACCCGCGCTATAAAAGCCTACCCACTACCCTCTTTGCCCCACTATTCCATAAAACCTATATACCTGTTAATTATTTTTAGTGTGACATGCGTACATAGTGTACATCTGTACATTATTCACATTGCTACTAAACGAACTTTGCACCATTACGCATTACTCTAATTTCTCTAAAGGCCTATTCACACGAGGGCGCATGAGCGGGCGCATTGCATGGCGTACTCCATGGCGCATGAGCGGGCGCATGAGAGGGCGCATGAGCGGGCGCACACGCACACTTGCCTACTGCATTGTGTGAAATAATGCAGCAGGCTGTGTGAAAACAGAATGCACCCGCTCACACAACGCACACAAGCACAATGCACACAATGCAGTAGGCAAGTGTGCGTGTGCGCCCGCTCATGCGCCCGCTCGTGCGCCCTCTCATGCGCCATGGCGTACGCCATGCAGCAAAATGAGCCCTGTGTGAATAGGCCTTAAAATTGGAGTCCGACGTCGTTAATTTTTCAGGTTTTGGGGGTCGGGAAAAATTTAGCGACCCGCGCAGGTTGAAGTGGGTTAGTGGGTACCCGTGGGTCGACCCACGGCTCAAATTTTCCGACCCAATTTCCGATATATACGTCTCTATTTGCCCAAATTCAGTCTAAAAATAAAAAATTTCCAAATTGGATTTTTAGGGAGGCTGCTGCTCATGCTGATGCAAATTTGTGACTTAATGTCGCTTGCTGTCATACATGTAAGGGGGCCAAAATTTTTTGGGGGAGGGGGCCTTTCCGGCTAAACTTTGAAGACCCTCTCCGGTCTCCCCTGATTGACCAAAAGTTCCCCAAATTCTTCAAAATTCCGTAAAATTAACGCAAAATTGCCATTTTTGCTCAATTTAGCCCAAATTTTCGGGACCCTCGCCCCTACCCCTCGATTTTCGGGGGTCCCCTCCACGCCCCTCTCATACATGCATGCACGGGCATAGCCAGGCGTGGAATCGCAGCGGCCCCTTCCTTTTGGTAGAACCTGGAGAAATTATCAACAAAGGTCCTCCCTTTCGTTTTTACGCCCGGCCGAAAAAATGTCTGATACGTCTCGAATTATCCAAATTTGGCCAAAAAATCAAAATATTCTAGTAGTTTTTTCCTGGGGGATGGTGCCCCAAAACCCATGCAACTCTGTGGCTTACTATTCCTTGTTATTATCTTTCTTCAAAGCCTATGAATGACTACAAGAGTACATATGCTGCATTTACTTGTGTAATACAGACAGTGTCTGATGTGACTCTCCCATCTTTTGATTTAATTTTGCTGTCAAAAAATTCCGATATATACGTCTCCAGTTGACCAAATTCGGCCTAAAAACTGAAAATTTACATCATCACTGCATCGATACTACCTTACCATACTCAGTATTCTGGTGTGAGGGTATCTGTTTCCAATATTTGTGTGCTTCCCCCACGTAAAAAATGTACTATTCGACTTCGAAAATTTTTCGAAAAAATCCCGAATCCCGAGGGTAAAATCCCGATCCGGTCCCGATCCCGAACGCAAATCCCGATCCCGAACCCCGATCCCGATATACAATTTATATACATACATATATATATATATATATATATATATATATATATATATATATATATATATATGATATATATAGTATATAACGCATAGATGTTTTAGATTCAGGGTAAAGGGGGAGCGGAGGAGGGGAACAGTTGTCCGACAACTGTTCCCCTCCTCCGCCCCCCATGTACCTATTTAAAGCATTTATGTGTTATATATATATATATATATAAAAATATATATATATATATCTTTATATATATATATATTTATATATATATATAAGATGTATATATATATATATATATATATACAAAAAATCATCTCATTCTTGCTGCTGGTACCATAAATAGTCACTGCTGCAGTGACAAAAAAGTGCTAGCCTTCAAAAAGTGCATTAACACAATCACAACCGACAAAAAATCAAGAGCAAACAGTATACGCGTGCGTCTGCATCACCCTAGACTGAATGAAAATGCATAACAAGCACGTTTTGCGAGTTAAGTTAAATTAATTTTGGATAGATTTCGTTGCGATATACTTGCAGTGCTGAGGATATTCTTCGAATATAAAACGCGGCAGCTAAATTTATCAAAGCCAACATTTTGAACTTATCCCATTGATTCTGGATGTTCTCTGTCTAGGCAGCCAGACGCTGACACCTTCTAGTTGTTTAACCATTGCTCTAGCTACGTGCATCGTAGAGAGCTCGCAAAACCACCATTCGATAGAGTTTGGTGAACAAAACATAATCAGCCGATTGATGCTCTAAGACGCACTGTTTTTTAGTTATAAGCGCTCATGGTTGAAACTTCGTGAAAATTTTGTGCCATTGCGTAGCATGTACCTCATCCTAGAGTAGGCTATTAACACAGCAGCCGTGCGTCTGCTATTGGTTGATTTCTAGAAATACACTACGGTATCCGCAGTATTCTGATGCACAAAAAGCTGACTGTGATCAAAGTCATCACATCAGCTGAGTTGCGATCAAATATCATAATGCGGCCAAAACGAAAATATTACTTTCACTACGAAAAAAAGTCAAATTTCCACATTGCTTAATTAAGCATAGGTTTTGTTGTGTGGCAGTAGGACTGAAGTTGGGGCACTAAATGGAAAGATCTAGTGTACGATTCCTGAAAAAACAATTTGAAGATCAGTCGACTACAATAAGCTAGCTAAGTTTTATACGTTGGGTGATCCATCACGTTGGGTCTGGGTGCCTAAGGTTTGTAGTGCGCATAATCGGGTTAATATATGTACCGACATGTTTTAGTTTCAAATTCTGGCCAACTAGATCAGTATAAACTGTTCTAAACGTTCTGTTCAGATACTTTATAAATCTTCAGTAACTGCAGTCCTAGTCAAATGTCTGAAATCTGAATCCACGTAAATGGGTGACCTTCACTGTCGTGTTGTGCTGTGTCATATAGTTATTTTCGCTAGATTGTGTGACAAGCCAAAGAGTAGATGAGCCGCTGACGACGTTGTGTATAAAGTTCGACGATCTGTACTTTGGCAAGCCAACATCCAAATAGAATAGACACCCTACTGCAGAACTTAAAAACTTAAATCACGTTTAAGGTGTACATGATGTAAATAGTAAGCACTGCAAAGTGCAACTGAACACTGAACACGCACACGAAAATTTATAGGGGAAAAAATGGAACACCAACTAAAATTAATGTAACTTGAACCATCCTTGTATGTTTTGTAGAATAATCCCAAATCAAGAGAAAAAGTGATTTCCACAAAAAGGACATCATCTGAAGCCGACTTTCTTTAGATTCGGCAAACGCTTAAAAAAGTTGCATTTTGTGTCACAACGCTCAGAGCGCAAAGACACTTAATTGCAGGGCTGCCATTTGGCCTTGAATACTTTAGGTAGTTGATGACAACGGCGCGCTGATAAGCGATCTAGGAAACATTTATGCAAAGGTTTCGTTGCATTGCAATAGTGTTGTTATGAGAGTACTTGGCTGTCGTTGACCTACGTACATAGGTAGTACATACACGATCTTACACCCACCCACACAAACTGTGTGTTTTACTGACCTGCCGGCAGTTCTGTAACAGAACTGCATGTTATCATAGAAGGCAGCTGCACTATAGTATATACGCGGCGGCTGAGGCCGCCGCGTAAAAAGTGAAGATCATTAAACGTACAGCCATTTACTATGTGTGTTGTTTTGCTGTGTCGGATGGTACTGTCATGAGGTGAGCTGTGTTTAGCGACGCATCACACAGGCAGGAGCTGGTACAATAAAAAACAGTCAACAGACAATATAACTGCGTAAGACAAATGCTACAGAAGTAGCAAAAGCTTGGCAAAAACAATCACATGCTTCCAACTCAAACAATAGGACGGCTATAGGTATTAACTATGCTTGTTAGAGAAAGCAGTTGCTTTTTTGCACAACTGTGTATCATTATCATGTATATATATATATATATATATATATATATATATATATATATATATATATATACATATATATATATATATATATATATATATATATATATATATATATATATATATATATATATATATATATATATGCGTTACCCTGCACTGCGTGAAACTGGACTAATTAAATGTCCAGTTTGCTTATCTGGCAAAGGAATGGGACCTATGTAAGTATGTATATTGTATATCCTTTCTGACGTACACAAAATTGCCATTTGCAATTTTTAATATACAAATGTTGAATGTAAATTGAAAAAATGTCAAAATATCTGGCTTCTACTGGCTGCTGTGATTTCCGAGGTTCCGATTTGAGTGTTTCGGGTTTGGGTTAGTACTGCTACTGAAAGAAATTCTAACACTACTACATATATACCACTCTGCATTTTCAAGGAAATTTTCGCCGACCACAAATTTGAAGTCGAACTACATTTAAAAAGCCATTTCACAATGCAGACGACTTCAGTTCACAACACTTGCGATGTCTCCAGCCAAAAACCGCTGCCCAGCAGTGGGTGAAATAACGCTTGGTCAGCAAAACATGGTGTGAAGAAATGCTTTCATCAAAAAAACATTCATCACTTGGGAGATTTTGGGAGGGCCGGCAACAACGTTAAAAACACATTCCACTAAAGTACAAATTTTACAGCATACTAAAATAGTGTAAGACTATAAGGCCCGGTTCATACTCGTCCTCAAGGACAAGGACAAATTGTAAACGAATCTTGTGATAAAACGACACAATCTTAGGGACAGGAACAAGGACGAACTGGTCCAACGTTTTCAGTATCCGAACGATGGTAAAAACTGGACAGTGAAAACTTCTCTAGCTCATAGTCGTACATGTATGTACATAGCTGTCTGTATATACATTGATCGATTGTGACTACCACGCGTCCATTGCAAAAAAAGTAGCACCGACAACTTGTGATTTTGCACCAAAAACTGCTAAAACTCTTGGAAAACCTCCTAGAACTAATAGCATGATATAACAACAGCAATAATGAGAAGCTTCTGACAACCAGCTGCTAAACTTCCAACTCGATAATGGCTTAGAACTCACATAATGCATCTATCTATATACATACATACGTTAATACAGACAGGCCTTTTTCCTTGCCAGTTGGCCGGAGTTCTGCGAAAACATGCTGCTGAAATAATGGAAACAAACACACGACTAAAGGCCCGGTGGAAAAAAGCCAACTGTAAGTCATGCGAAAGAGAGTCGGGCTGAATTATGGCTTGCTTCGTTCCCTCAGAATCTATAACTCAAGTTTTCTGACATTTTGAAGAAAGCAGTGGGTACTAATAAGGTGCACATTTTGTATAATATATGTACATATAAATGTTATATATATATATATATATATAATATATATATATATATATATATATATATATATATATATATATATATATATATATATATACATATCCAAATTCCAAGTCAGCTGATGCAACAATGGAACTCTGTATATACATTCAACAAACAGCAAGTCCATAATTCATATTCGTTAAAATTTGCCATAAAACTATATATATTGTTTTGTTTGTTGGCTTGTTTGATAAGACTTGCGTCGCTCGTAAAAATCTTAATGAATTGACGACACAGACAGAGTGCACCATAAACATACGCCAAACACTTGTATACCTACCTATTCTATTGACTGAAGTTGGTTCTAATGTTTCGAGCTGACCAAAGTCTTGCCAGACTTCAGTGTCACCTAGCTGGCCTTGACTCTGGTTTAAGTTCGCTTCAGTTCACTGCGATGCACATGCACAGGATGATTACTACAGTCCAATACCCAATCCCAAACAAATTAATACAAAAATGTTACCCGAACAAATTAATACAAAAATGAGACCCAAACGAAACTCTGTGACACCATTTCATCTCTGCAACGGTCTCACATTAGCACCAACACTTTAGTTCTAAGCCAAAGGAGCTGAACTGAAATATTTTAACAAAATTTCAAGCATGTTGATGTTGCACACATGGAACTTTTGAGACTTCGACGACTCACTGACACGCAGAGCGACCCCTCAAAAACATTCACAACGAACGAACGCACATTAACACCAACCCACAACACACGGGCACATTGATGCACAAGCGTATTCGTAGGTACATGCATCCACACAATGTACATTAGGACAAGCACACACATTCTAACACGCTCGAAATAACACATCAACCTACTTGCACACAAACGCACAGACTTGTATATACACACATGCCTACATGCGTTGCCAGCATAACAAAAATCCCAGATATCTGGGCTAGTCAGCTAAACACAACACAAGGCTTTTCTTTCGCGCACACAGAAAGAAGGCAGAAGACACGAACGGGTGTGGTAATAAATACACGAAAGGAAAAGACAATTCTATTGCAAATCAGCTGTTTTCCAAATAGGGGGCGCAAAAAATAAGTCAATAGACTGCAGTACATATGAACTTTAGGGTCCTGGGGCTTGACCTGAGAATCGGGGCGCCGCCGTGAGATTTTTCCGTTACGGCCCAGGGTCCTGATTTCAGGCGCTGCCGTGACGGTTCTTTTACAAAAAAATGGGTACATACAATAACATGCTGTAGCTGTGTTACCAAAGCAAATACATAGGGTGGATTTCACAAAGGTGGTTTTACTAAACCATGGTTTTACGTACGTTTTTATATGATTTGCACATAGTTTCATTACGAAATATCGCCTGATTCGTTACGAATTTCGTACATTTTCTTAAACCATGGTTTTAGCGCAGTTGAAATTTGAAACCTGCAGCACAGCAGGTCTCTGTTTTGCTGAAATTTCGCTGAGCTAAAACCTTGGTTTAAGAAAATCTACGAAATTCGTAACGAATCAGGCGATATTTCGTAATGAAACTATGTGCAAATCATATAAAAACGTACGTAAAACCATGGTTTAGTAATTAAGTCTAAAACCATAGACTTTTGGTCGATATCGCGTGGTTGGCTGAATTGGAGAATCAATTCACCGTTCCGTGACAACACGATGGCCTGAAAAATGATGCTCAACTCAGTCCAGAGTACCCTGAAAATTTTAATTCAAAATTCCACTTGAAAATTCACACATTATGGATTAACTCACGAAATATACTGATGTCAACTGCCGGAAATTGCTTGCCGGGATTTGCAGATGCACTCTCATGCAAACTAAAACCTGTCACGCAATTCGACATTAGAATTAAATCAAGACCACAACTTGACACACAGAATAACAACTGAACAACGGTGTCTAGTTGTTCTGCGTACACAATATTCCACAATGCACACCAAGTACTTAGCAACGGCAAACATAAAACTGCGACGTCGTCTAGACGTGTAAAAACTGCAACAAATTAACTCAGATTTAGCATTATTACACAACTTAACCAATAAGAGTGACAATATTGAACATTGAATAAAATTTTAGAATCAACAATCTATCTTTGTACCGTCCCTAGATAATAGTTACAGTACAAATAAAAAAACCAACTCAACGGTTGATATTCGAAGAATACTAAGGCCATATGCTGTCTGAGCATTAGATAACTCTGCCTCGCCTCAGTAATATGCCTAGCTAGCTAGCTATGTACTACCAAAATAGATATCTATCTGACGAAAGTTCATAAACAAGGGAACGTATATGGGACCTAGCTAGGCAGTAAGCACTCACGGGGAAACTCTATTAGCTTAATGCGTACCGCACGTCAAAACTCAAAGCCGGAATATGGCACGGCAACTTGTCAAAATATTTCATTCACCAAATATATACATAAAACGAAAGGCCGACGTCCCAAAATCATGTCTTACTTTCAGTGGCGCACTATGCACATAATGTAGAACGGGGGAATGGGCTCCCCCCCCCCCCGAATCGACAGCCCGGGGGGCGGGTCCCGAAAATTTGGGCAAAATTTAATAAAAATGGCACTTGTTTGGCAAAGCTTTGCAACATTTAGGGTATTTTTGGTCTATCCACGGGGGAGAGGAGGGTCCCCAAAATTTGGCCGAAGGCCCCCCAAAAGCTAAAATATGAAAAACGTTGAGCTGTTTCTAAGGGGTTCTGCTCACAAACTCGGATTAAAGAGATTAGATTAAAAATGTGTTTTTATGATATGTCAAAGAAAAGAAATATATACACCACATATATTTCGAAAAATCTGCAAGTTTATGCACTTGTGTTCAAATTAAAGAAATTGCCGTAATTTAAAGTTGAATATTTAAGTTGAGTAAAACAGTCTAATCTAGATATATATATATATATATATATATATATATATATATATATATATATATATATATATATATATATATATATATATATATATATATATATATATAAAATATATATATATTGTTATATAATTATAGTGCGTGTGTGTGTGTGGATAATTAAACTTTCATCTTTTAGCACGCCAATTAACGGTAAAAAACAGCAAAATGATAAAAACCCAGATTAAAAAAGTACAATCCGGCTTTACCACATCAAAGAGTAACTCTTTCATATTGAAGTCAGGCTTCTCTTGTCACTGAAATCTACTTTCAACAAAAAATGTACAGATTATCGCCAAGTTTTGTCCAACCTGACGCCTTTTAGAAAACTTGCCGCCATCAGCGAATCTATGTTTGAGAAAACTGCACTGTTGGTTAGTCATGCTTTTGTAAGAATACATATATATGGATATACTATGAACATAATTTCTCTGCGAGATTACAGTAACTTGACTCATAAATTGGCCATTGGGGTTATTAAAAAGTAAAAAACAAACGTCAAGATTTTACTCTCGGTTTTCCGATCCCTTTCTTTTTTAATTGCAAAAAAAATGTATATGGGCGTCAAAACAAAATTAAAATCAAACCGTGTGCAGTGTGCACGAGAACCTAGCAAGGGGGTGGGGCTCGAGCCCCCTTTTTTTGGATCGACGTAAGAGAAAGTTTCTTCCACTAGAAAAAATAAAGCGTATATAGCTTGACTAATTTAATGTATATGGAATGAGTATGAGATAATTACAATAAAAAAATAAATAAATAAAGACATTCAGAACAAGAAGCACGAGCTGTCGCCCCAAAAGCTGAACAAAGAACATCGCCGCGACGCAACCCCCCTTTACAAAATCCTTGCATCGCCCCTCCGTGTGCACAGTGCATTGTGGTGTTTTGACACCCTGTGGTCCAGAGAACACACGTATAGACGAAAGGACAAACATTGCTGGTCCATTTAATCAGCGCTAAACAAATATATATATATATATATATATATGTGGACATGTGGTGTTTCGCTAGTCTATATGCTACAGAAAAAGTTGGTTGGAGGGGGTGACAGAAATATCAAACCTGAGCTTAGTCTCAAAAATCATCTCTTGGGGTCCACAAAGAAATTTACCTAAATACAGAAATAATAACATGCCACCAAACTTATACGATGGCAAAATTTGTCCAGCTAAAGTATAATTATGTAGACTATTAACATTCAATCGAATTCGAATCAATTTGACAGGAAAAAGTTTTCAATTTCAATGTTAGGGTCGAGTCACTTATCAATACTTTGCTGAAATTGTTTTGGACATGGTCTTGAGTACATTCAACGGTGTTTGCTCATATATATGTGTGTACTATATGTAAATATAGAATCAATCACTCATAGCGTAAATAGACCCCCACAAATTTAACTTACCACCCATGTAGGCTCAGAAGCCAAACATATTAAGTGATACTACATTATCACCAAACTAACACGCACACACATTCAGCATCAGCAGTCCTTCATTAATAATGAACATAACTACGACCATCAAATGGTGTGGCGTCATGTTGCAGCAGAAATAATGAGAAAGCTTACTCGGTCTTAGTCATTACAGTCTCTGCTAGAATTGAACCTAATTGATTTAGTCACATACTCACATAGCCAGCCGCTAGACTAGTAAAAAGCAAGTGATAAGATACCTATGAGCATGCGATTGTCAGAGAGCTGCTTCAATTTGTGAACTTATTATGCATAATTATACAAAAGGTGGTGTTAATTCAAACAGAGAAAGATCCAGACACTTCGTGCTTCTAAAGAAAGTGGTAATTGTGGGATTCCGCCGATTCTGAGATCCTACACCTCCGAGAAGTATATACATGTTGTACGAGAAAATACACAATAAGACCACACCGACCTTTTGTCCAAAAATTAAAACACAAAACCGATGCAAGCTTGAAAACATGAAGCGGGATCAAATAAATTACAAATGAATGGAATAACATCAATTACCGACTATTTCTAGCAAACTAATTAGAGTAAGTTTAACGACAACTACGAAAAAACACATTAGACTGATCTAAAGTATTAAAAGTATCAAAATTATTCCTCATGTAAACGAGAAGCCTTCAAAGACACTCTGCATTATATTATTAAAATGGCAATATCGACATGCTAATAACTAATACCAATTTGTCATAATAGTTCGTCAGGAGCAAACTGGAATTTTTTATATATCTTGATAAATCTCAGTTATTCGGCTTCCGTTACATAATTACTATATGTGATTTTGACAAAATAAACATTAGCTAATTGCCTATGCAGCAGACAGTAAATTATTACCCAACACACGTGAAGTTGGCCTAAATATGTTGTCAACTGATTCAAACTAGAACGAAGACCATTTATCTGGAAATTTTTCACTGTGTTCGTTCATTAAAAAACAACTCTGATGAGTCGCCTGCACCAGTAAAGGTCTGCTGGTCTGCAATGCACTACTAACTTGTAGAAAATATTTTATGCTGATCACATCACATCACCAAGCTGAAAGCTTTTAATATTTTTTTCAGACTAGTTAACACCTCCCCGAGTCCAACGACAACATTGGAAGCCCAGTGATTAATGACAGCACGGGTATATAAAAAGTAGAAATTTTTATATGCCATCAAAATTTTAACTCCTTTACCGACAGGTAATTGCAGGTTAATATGGATATTCTTTTATCTATTTTACGAAATCTACTACGCGATAGTGTCGGGTCATGCACTTTGCAGAGATGAATCGGCTCAGACTGGATAGCTAAATTTTAAACGTAAACAAAATAGGGTACAGTGGCTTGCGTATTAAATAAGTTTATTGAAATGGTTTGACGCAACCAGTTTCTCGAAGTTAGTCATGCACCATAATGCACTGTTTGCAACCAAACGGAAAATTATCAGGTCTAAAATTAAGTGCTTGTTCTAAGTTTAGACTGCTGGTATAAAATCCCGTTGAAACATTTTGGTCTTGACACACCAGGGCCCGATTTATCGAAACAAAATGTTCGTCGTTGAAAATGTTCGTCGTTTAAAAAGCAAATGATCGTCGTCGGAAAACAAATGTTCGTCGTTGAAAAACAAATGTTCGTCGTTGAAAAACAAATGTTCGTCGTTGAAAGTGCGACGTTGAAATTGTTTGTCGTTGAAAAATTTTTCAAAGACGAGCTTTGGTTGTTTAGAACATTATTATGTTCTAAAAGACAAAATAAAAAATTTTCAGCGACGAACATTTCAACGAAGCTCAAGACATCCGTTGAAATGTTCGCCGTTGAAAATTTTTCAACGACGAACATTTGTTTTTCAACGACGAACATTTGTTTTTCAACGACGAACATTTGTTTTTTCAACGACAAACATTTACTTTTTCAACGACGAACATTTGTTTTTCAACGATGAACATTAGTTTTTCAACGACGAACATTTTGCTTCGTTATCGGACCCAGAAGTATAACAGCAAATGGCTACCAAATGTTCGAAGGTAACAACAAAAGCCACCCTCTCCAAAAAATTTTTTTCTACAAGAGATAACTTTACAATTATTGCCCCAGTTGTATTAGCCATTCAACGAAATTACTTTTTGCTTTTGAACTACCTGCTATTATAACCGTAACTAACAAATCCATTGATTATAATAAATAAATCATCCTATGCCATTAAAAAGATCAAAAAGCCATAAGAGTTTATTTGCAACAATTAACAACTTAACAAAATTCAAGACACTCCGAAAAATTTACTTTACAAAACCAGCATGATATATATATATATATATATATATATATATATATATATATATATATATAACAGTGTTGGTGACGCGCGGTATAACGGGGGAACTCCCGGACCAAACTGGAATAAATAAAGGGCGTACAGTGAGTGGATATTTATGTTTACCTGTATGAACAGTAATGAATAAAAAGTGAAAAAACAAAAAAGACTAATAGAATAAGATTAGATTGAGACTATATTTACAATCTGCAGAAAACTAAGCTGTTTTTTATTTCAGAAGCAATAAAAAATGGGAGATATCCTCCAAAGTATGGTCAGCGACGTCCTTAAAAAATTCACATGCAAGGCGAAAATATATGAAAGTAAAAAATCACTATTCTTCTTCAGTATGACTTTTAGCATCACTAACGCTTTCCTTTAGTCTCTGTCCAGAAGCATCAAACACGACCTTATCGACTTTCCGGCGAGGGAATAAGGCAACGGGCCTCTTACTCTCGGTCTTGACTTTCGCCATATATTGCTGTTCATAGCTCAACATTTCCTCATATATTTCAGCTTGATCCTCTGCTGGCACGTTTGTCCGATAATCTGCCATGATATCCATTCGTGTCCAAGGCTTTAATTCTCGTTGACCCTGAAAAGATAGCACAGTTAGATACCTTTACATTGTGATCAAGCTCAGCACAATGTCTGATAGATGAATCAGTTATCAGAGGAATTTCAGCAAAGTAAGACGGCTGAATTTATAAACAGGTGCGACTCCAATTATAGTTTGTGTAGAAATATCAGAGTAAACTACATAATTGGAAAAAGTCAGTGGTGGTAGACTATGAAGATTTAGTTTATACATAAGCATACAAGCCAATAAAATGCAATAGACAGCATACGTATAAACACAGCCAAACATTATAAGTAGCAAAACGTACGCGTATGGCATGAGCCTTCTGGGTCTCTGTGAAATGCTTATCAAAATCTCTTATAATGCCACGAATTTCTGGATAAAGTTCCCATCGCTTCACATAACGCGGTTCCTTTAGCTCAACCTGTGCAAACAAATAACAATCAATGTATAAAAAAACATATTCAAAAACCAGACAAATCCTGAGTGGAGGCAATGATAACTTTTTCACCCTAGCGAGTGAGCAACTCCCAATAAAAATGCTTAAGAACTCAGTTAATAATGTTAACTGGATTATCTATCTTCTGTGAACGAGTATGTGCTAACGATAGGCAATGTTTCGAACACGGAATTTTTGTTTTGGGCTTAGGCTTAGTTCAGGCTTAGACAAACAAAATATATACAAATCACTGAAGTTTCTTGCCTCTATAACGAAATTTGTACTGACTCATTCACAAGAACTAGACGCATAAATATTGTAATTTTCACGAGAGCATCACCACGGGTTTCGTGTGACAAAATGTTTCTGAGGGAACTACAACAACTTTCCACACCAACCTACACCAAACTTTCCTCTTCAACTCGCAAACATACAGATACTCTTGCAACCAATACTATTTGGGGCTAAAGCCATAGAGCGACGCAAACGGATCATGCATCTCGTTTGCCACAAGAGTGCACAAAAATGCATTCATAATCACATAAAGAATGCACAAAATCACCGAGAAATTGTAGTTAGTTAAAGAAGTTAAAGTTAAAACCTGGACGGTATTGACAGGCACGGGAGCTCCGGGATGATGCGGCACTGGTTCCATATCGAAGGGAAAAGTGGAGTATTCTGGAAGGGCGTCGCGGAGATACAAAAGTTCATCGTCCAGACGCTTTTCCAGCTTCAAAACCTCGATTTGGCGGATCAGTGGATTATAGAGATGATACTGGATTTCAAAACCTGCCAAAAATGAAACATCAACATCTGCTTGGCACAGACGTATAAACAGCACCTGGAAAAACTATCAAAATGAAACAAGAATTTCAATAGTTAACTAGTTTTGTATATTTAAACAGAAAACCTATAGAGAAGATTCAGTTCAATCACTGACGCATAACATTCGAAAAAAATTAATCTTCAAAGATTATTACAAGCTAATAAGTTTTAAAAAGAGAAACTTAATAACCACAGGGGTTTTTTTTTCAAAATCGGCACTGTGTAAATCTTGTGTAAATTAAAACTTTGCTGTGTAAATTAAGGGTATGTTGTGTAAATTTTTAAAAGTGAGTATTTTAGCATTTTTAGGTAAAAATTGACCGTTTTTTCACGTGAAAAGTAATATTTCGACTTTGAGACTCGAACTACCTACGAAAATTAAAAAATGAGATAATTAAAAATTTTTGCGTTGTTCTCAGTTCAAGTATCCGACACGCCAGGGCAAGCCCCCCTAAATTTTCGAAAAATCAGAAACAAGCCCTAACACCCAGGCCGAGACCCCGTGTACATGCATGGTTTACATAGATAGAGAGTTGTTCTAAAATCCGGGTGTAAAACTTTTACAGTAGTTTGACGTTGGACAAGAAATCGCACAGACAGGCTCAGCGTGGCTGATTTTTCACTGTCAACTTTCAAGTGCATAAAAACGAATGCTAAAATAAAAAAAATCATAAGCCGTTTAAGAGCAGAAACTGAAAATTTTTTGTTTTGGGGGCAAAAATTAGACTTAATTTTGTTAGGACAAAGAGGTCACAGGCACAAATCGCCACTTTGCGAATTTTTGTAATTTTTACAACCAAAATAGGCCGTTTCATCAACTTTTGGGGCAAAATGGGGCTGTGTAAATCACTGTGTATTTTTATTTTTTGCTGTGTAAATTAGGCGGCCGATATGTAAATACACCCTATTTTACACAAAAAAAACCCTGAACCACGGGCATTTTTAGTACGCATGCTAAGGCGAAAGAAACGAGTTTGAATCAGTTTTACCTAGGCCATCAATAACATTTCTAAGAATGAAAAAATGTTGAAGTCCGTGATGGGATCGTAGTATGCAGATGCCAACGAATCTATTCACGCGCTTCGGAGCGTACGGATCGGACACGGTAACGGCCAAAACAGAGCCTAAAATACAAAAACATCCAAGGATTCGACCGTTCATGAGAGAAGGTCCCATCGCCCATCGGCCCTGAGGAATTAGACAATTTAGCCAACATTTAGGAAATTCTGTATCATAAAAATAGGCCCGGAAGAGAGCAGGGCCCGGTTTCATAAAAGATCCGTTGCGATTCATTAGTAACACTGGTGTACGCCAGAAAACGAGTTATAAAGCGGGGTTTAAGTAACAGTTCTGTTTGAAACTTTTAGGATATATCGCCAATATGTTAAATAATGTGTGGGTGAAATTGTGTTACGTTTACTTGATGCAGTCAAAAGTCTAGCTAAGTTAAAGTCATTCATTAGTCCCAAATATTAGTAAATATTAGTGGTTTGAAAAAATTCACTAATATTTGCAACTAATGAATGAATTTCAGTGATTTTTTTGATATTTTAACCACACGTTATGCAACATATTGGCAACCTGTCAAAAAAATTTCTAGCAGAAATAGTGTGTAAGCGCAAAGTTATACTCCATTTTCTATGTTGCATCAGTGTTACTAATGAATCGCTATTCATTGTTTATGAAACCGGGCCCAGGAGTGGCTAGGGTAATATTCCGCAATAGAAGGTATACGCTCCAGTATACAGTATATAATATAGGTATAGGCTTGGAATTTAAAAGTATTATATATATATATATATATATATATATAATTTGGCCTAAAAATCAAAAATTTCCCCATTTTTTCTGGGGGCTGCAGCCCCCAGACCCCTGCAACTCTTTGGCATAGTGCTCCTTGCTTTTATCTTAAGGGGGTAGTGTCGCGAAAGCAGTCGATTTTGCGTAACTGTAAAACACTTTTATAAAAAGATAAGACATCGTTCTTTACATATTTTGAAAATATATGTTGAGGCAAGTATTTTCGCCAAGTTTCATCAAAATTGATGCAGTATACTGTTTGCAGTGAGGTCGCAAAGTCGGAAAAATGACGTTTTAACAACCTATTCACATTCGATTTACCTGTTTGAACTGTGAAACTGTGCGTAAACAGTGAAGTACTCACAGCAATAATGATAAATTGTGAAAAATTTAGACGCTTATTTTAAAATCAAAAGAAAAACGAACCTTCACTTTTCTTTTTTCTTATTTGTGGCAAAAAACTGTGCGTCGACACGTTACGTGTGCTTCACAAGCTGGCCAATCTGATATCTGGCTGAATTTTTTGAATTTTCATGTCCTTATTGTGTGATGTCTGGCTTACAATCGGTGATTGGTTCAAGATATTGGCAGATATTGGTAGTCTACTGTCTGGCAGTATTTATTTAACACAGTATAGCATTGGACTAGTTTCTCAGTGAACGTACAAGTTCAAAGCAAAAAGATCTCTTTTTGCAACCTATGAGCAAAACTGCTTTCGCGACACTACCCCCTTAAATGAAAACGTGCATGTACATACATCTGCATTGTGCCCAATGTATTTGCTTAATACAATGTTTGGTGTATCGTTTTAGCTGTTTTTTATTACAAAAAATACATTTTTAGTACAAAATTTTAGTTTTTATGTCAAAAAAAGTTAGGAAAATTTGCTAATTTGTTAGCTTCTGGACCATTGCCGGCCACCGTTTTTGTAATTTTCGGAGTTTTGGGCTCCAATTTTACGTTCGATGCTGCAGCGGTGGAAAATAAGCATGTTTTTGACCGAAAAATGCTAATATGTGTCGTTTTTTGCGCTAAAATTGCAATTAAGTGTATTTTAACACATTTCAAAAAAATCGAAAAGTCATTCCCCACCCCCGAAATTTTTTTCTGGCTACGTCACTGTATATATATAATATATATATATATATATATATATATATATATATATATATATATATATATATATATATATATATATATATATATATATATATATATACAAAAATGATCAACATTCCTTGCAAGACTAACCAACGTAAAATTCTGGGATTTCAATTTGCTCTCTACGCCGCAGCATGTCTTGTCGTTCTAATTTCTCCTTCAAGGGATGTCGTTTACCGTAATCGGGATCTGGTGTGAAGTCAGGAAACATGAACCTAAAAATATTTCTTGTCAGTAATAATTGCTGCGAAGCTTTATACATAAATTATAGACAGACAACATTTTAATCTAAATACGGTGTATCTTTATTAACATATTATTATGAACTAATTAACTACTTACATAGCCAATAATAAACAAATCAGAACTAAAAGGTATTTTTATTATGATATAATATATATTATTACCTAATTGAACATGAATAATAATGTCAATAACAGCGTAAATCACTATGATCAAGTAAAAATTTCAAACCGAAATTCAGTCGGAAAAGCAGTAGTTGGTGGTTTGCCTTTTCTGCGACCTCCAGTCTTAGGCGGAAGGAAGCGTGGGGCAGACATGCTGGTCGCTGGTCCACTAGCTGTTGATGGTTCTGACGCTTCATGTGTCACAGCAATAGACTGTGTTGAAAGATTACGAAGCTGCCGCGCCGCTACTGTATGAAAATAAATTCATATAACAAGAATAGGTTGATATGATATGGTTTAGTTAGAGAAGCACTAGCGCTGCGAACCGAGTTTGCGATTCAGATTGTTTAGCTATATATATATATATATATATATATATATATATATATATATATATATATATATATATATATATATATATATATATTAGTGATCGAACGGGATTTGCGTTCGGGATCGGGATCGGGATCGGGATTTGCGTTCGGGATCGGGATCGGGATCGGGATTTGTGTTCGGGATCGGGATCGGGATCGGGATTTGCGTTCGGGATCGGGATCGGGACCGGATCGGGATTTTACCCTCGGGATTCGGGATTCGGGATCGGGATTCGGGATCCCGTTCGATCACTAATATATATAGATTTTAGAAAAATTTTTCGAAGTCGAATGGTACATTTTTTTTACGTGGGGGAAGCACACACATATTGGAAACAGATACCCTTACACCAGAATTGAGTATGGTAAGGTAGTATCGATGCATAACGTGAAATGTCCGAGACAAGGCGAAATATTTATTTGTAAGCATTGCTGGGGTTTAAGGGTGACAGCTCCCCGAAGTCAGGTATTTTGTAATTGGATTTTCTGCCTTTTTCGGCCAAGTCAGTTATCACTTTCTTCAGTCTCAGCCGAAAAAAGTGTGGATTACGAACCAGAAATTTACACAAAATGTTGTACTTGCTGCAATAATTGTAAGTGCTGCGTTTCACTTTCACGAAAGATAAAAGCAAGCATGCATGCAGGGGCGTATAATTTTGAGAAGGGGGGGTTGCACCTTGTCTACTTTTTTGCTCACTTTTTTACACTCACTATTGCGGGGTCTTCAGGGTGTCAACCGCCAGAATTCATTTATTTGCTTAACAAAATGCAGTTTTGGTCATTTAAATTAAATAAACTCAGTGTATATAGCGGGGTTGTCCCCCCAGTAAAACAGGGAATTTTTCAATTTTTAGGCCGAATATGGTCAACTGGAGACGTATATATCAGAAATTTTTTTAGACAGCAAAATTAAAACAAAAGATGAGAACGTCACATCAGACACTGTATTACACAACTGTATTACTCTTGTAGTTATTCATAGGCTTTGAAGAAAGATAATAACAAGGAATAGTAAGCCACAGAGTTGTATGGGTCTGGGGACAGCAGCCCCCAGGAAAACAATTCGAGAACTTTTTGATTTTTTGGCCAAATTTGGTCAATTCGAGGCATATCAGGCATTTTTTTCGGCTGGGCGTAAAAACCAAAGGGTGGATCCTTGTTGATAATTTCTTCAGGTTCTACCAAAAGGAAGGGGTCGCGACCATACATTAACACGAGGGTCTAATCTGGGGGGGGGTCCTGTACCGACATTTTGACAACCCTTGTACTAAGTCTGATAAAAATGGCCGTGTTTTAACAAAAAATTGACCGATTTTTAAAAAAATGTGGACAAAATACCAATTTTTAGCTGAAAAATTAACGATTTTTTAAAATTTTGGCCAAAACTAGGATTAAAACTGCATAAATTTGATAGAAATGCCCATATTTAACAGCAAATTTTGCAGAAACTTTTCTTGCCCTTGTACCGGGGCTCAAAATTTGCTTGCCCCTGTACCGAATTCAAAATTCTGGGGGGGTCCCGGACCCCCCCCGTGTTAAACTGTGGTCGCGACCCTTGCGACTCCACGCCTGGCTACGCCCTTGCATGCATGTATGAGAGGGAGAAGGAGGGGACCTCCCAAAATTGAGGGGTAGGGGGGGAAGGTCCCGAAAATTTGGGCTAAATTTAGTAAAAATTTTGCGTAAATTTTACGGAATGTTGGTATGTTGAAGAATTTGGGGTACTTTTGTTCAATCAGGGGAAAGTATCTCCAAAGTTTGACCGAAAAGGCCCCCTCCCTCCACCCAAAAATATTTGACCCCGTTAAATGTATGAAAACGACATTAAGGTGGTAGTTGCGTTTTCGAGGTTTTTGTGATTTCTATGTAAACTTTGCGCCACCAGTACTCAAGTTATAAGTGACGCCTGAGCATGAATTTTTGGGACAGTACTGTAAAGGTCAAAATCCCCAGGCATGTCTCTCACTTTTTCGAAATTTCACCTGTGGACATTTTTAGAGGGTTTTAATTACAAGAAAATATTTTAAATTTTCGGTGCGTTTGCTTTTCTGCTATTTTCTCACTAAATTGACTAGTTATTAAAAAAGTGGGGGACATGCCTGGGGATTTTAAACATGTCAAAAACCTTGCCAAGTTTCAGCCCCAACAGGTAATCGTATGATTCAGAGCTGTGGCGCAAACTTTTTGGAAAATATTGTAATATTTTGGAAAGGACCTTTCTTTAGTGGCTTATATTGGAAACAAAATCACAGGTTAAATTTCAATGCATGACATACATTTAGAAAAGATATTGTTCTACCTAATGCAAAAAACCGCTTATGATTTGAATTTGTAAACGCTGAGCTATGGCTTTTCAAAAAAACACCTAAAAACGCAATTACCCCCTTAAGTCACAAATTTGCATCAGCATGGGATCAGCAACCTCCCTAAAAATCCAATTTAGAAATTTTTTATTTTTAGACTGAATTTGGGCAAATGGAAACGTATATATCGGAAATTGGGTCGGAAAATGTGAACCGTGGGTCCACCCTTGGGTACCCACATCAACCTGCGCGGGTCGCTAAATTTTTCCCGACCTCCAAAACCTGAAAAATTTACGACGTCGGGCTCCAATTTTAGAGAAATTAGAGTAATGCGTAATAGTGCAAAGTTCGTTTAAAGCAATGTGAATAATGTACAAATGTACACATGTCCAGTGGCGTAGCCAGGAAAAAATTTCGGGGGGGGGCTGACTTTTCGATTTTTTGAAATGTGCTAAAATGCACTTAATTGCAGTTTTAACGCAAAAAACGACACATAGTAGCATATTTCTTTCAAAAACAACGCTAATTTTTTTGACCAGAGCGGCATTGAAAGTAAAATTGGAGCTCAAAATACCGAAAATTACAAAACTGCTGGACTGACAAGAGTCAAGAAGCTAGAAAATTTCAAAACTTTTAGAAAATTTTTGACATTACGAGCCGCAAATTGACTAAAAAATGTCATTTTTACTACAATAAAACGGCTAAAATGATACATTGAACAGTGTATTAGACAAATAAATAGTGTACAATGCACTCATATACACATGAACACGCTTTAATGGAACACAAAAGCAAGAAACATCGAGCCACAATGTTGCAGGTGTCTGGGGGCCGCAGCCCCCAGAAAAAAAGGTAGGTAGGTAGAAAAAAAAGGGTAGGCTTTTACAGTTCGGATTGGATTGCGGGTTCCCCACGAGTGCTGAGCCGCGGGTTGGGTTGGGTTGGGTCGCGGATCGAAAATTTTGATCCGCGTCCACCCCTGTGTGGGACACATGAGAACTTGAACACACAATAAACAAGATGAGTGATGAACAACAACTGTTACTGTAACGAAGTTATCATGTCATATAGTAGCGGGGGTCTGGGGGCGGGGCCCCCAGAAAAGTTTTTTAGAAAATTTACACAAAATTTGAAAATTTGGGACGTGCAAAAACTTTTGCAAAATCCCGAAAATTTCGGGATTTGGGTTCGGGATCGGGATCGGGATTTGCGTTCGGGATCGGGATCGGGATTTGCGTTCGGGATCGGGATCGGGACCGGATCGGGATTTTACCCTCGGGATTCGGGATTCGGGATCGGGATTCGGGATCCCGTTCGATCACTAATATATATATATATATATATATATATATATATATATATATATTTATATATATATATATATATATATATATATATATATATATATATATATATACATTTTTTCACTCTTATTTATTAATATTCATTTATGAAAACAAAACGTATCGAACTCAATGACTTGTCTATAATCAGCATGACATCCACACATGGGCGTGGGGTTTGTTTTCACCCGACCCAGAAGGAAACTTTACCCCCCTCAGCCTCAGGGCCTCAGACAGGTGCTCTTCACCCCCCCCCCCCCCCCAGATTGTTTTGAAGTGCTCACGACGACAAAATCGGTGGCTCACAAGGCAGAAATGGTATGGTGGCTCACGAAGCGAAAATGAGCGGAAAAGTCGCTCCGCACCCCCCTCCATCCCGGTGGCTCATCCCAGAATTCACTAGCTGTCCATGTATGATGACACCCAAGGGTTCATGACACAAAGAGCCGAGGTTCTCAGAATTTGCGCTCAGTGATCTGTTCACTCAGTCCACTCGGGTCAGCCCCCGGCCGAAAGGCAATTAACCAGCTTTATTTAGTGATAATAACAGAGTAACTAGCATCTAAATACGTAGTATTTATGTAAATTCATTACTTAACGTCAATATCTAAGGCAAGTTGAAGGACATACTTCGTATGGTTTTAAGTGCCGACGGTCCACCACCCAGCATCATTCTATTGTATCCAACCAGTATTACAATATGCAGAGATATTTATTGCAGAAACTAAAAAACAAACGGAAGGTTTAGATTCTTTTAGCAGTGGCGTAGCCAGGCTGTGAGTGTGACTGAAGGAGCACAACCCCCCCTCAAACTCAGTTTATTTAAAGTTTTGAACCCCCGTGGGCTTTCAACTAGAAAGTTTCTACGCAAAAACCTGGAAAATACATTTTAAATTTCCCAAAATACAATTTTTTGGCTATACAGTGGTGGTTGGGGTTGGGACAACAAGCCTTCCGGCTTCCCTTCTTCGAAGCGTCTTCGCCTCTTCGTTCCTCTCGAAAAGATGGCCAAATTCACCAGAATCGTCCAATTTTTTACCAAATTCAAACTGGGCCTCAATTTAAGCTTGGGCTTAGGCTTAAAAGAAGAAGAAGAAGAAGTTTATTCATGCCGCATGAGTATGACAAAAAAATATTAATAAAGTAAGACACAGAAAACGAATACATGGACGCTATAAGTAAAAATAAAACAATAACGGACTCAAGCGCTACAAAAATGAAGCATAGGAAGGGCAAAACCTTAAAAAAAGGTCATACACCGAACTCCCTGACGATATATAATCGGGGTTTAAAGAGGCAAAGAAACACGAATCAAAAACAGGGAAACACGAGAAAATGTACATTATTGTAAATAGATCTTAAAAACTTGCTGAGATCTAACTCATTTATTTTGCGAATGAAAATTTCTACGCTAGAACTAGTTACGACATCGTTGGGCAAGCAATTCCAAACAGGTACATATAACACGGTTTGAGAAAAATGAGCACGTACATGTAAACGAGTTTTGGCCAGTTCCAAGCTCAAAGAGTTTGCCGATCTGTTACCGTAAAAAGCTTTGTATTGAAAAAAAGGCTGAAAAATCAAGGTCGATCAAGTTGTGAACAATTTTATAGGTTAATTTTATGTCCGCAAGTAGTCGTCATAATTCAAGGGATTTCAGCTTTAATGTAAGTAGTCGCTCTTTATACGTCAAGTTAGAAACAAAAGGAATACGCCGGGTGAAATATTTTTGAACTCTTTCTACTTTATCTATCAAATAAATCTGCCATAGAATACACACGAGTTGTATTCTAACATAGGAAGGACATACGTACTATATAACTTGACTAAAGGATCGGGTGATCTAACTGCACAATTTCAAAAAATCATACCAATGACCTTGTAGGCTGATTTCACAATTTCGGAGCAATGTTTAACGGAAAGGGATTCAAATCCGAAGTAAGCCAAACGCCTAAATCCTTTACAGTCTACTGCGGGTAGGTTTGAATTTTGCATAGTCAGACTGACTGGGTAACTAGGGCGGCATAGACATAAGTAGTTACATTTGGGGACAGAAAACTGAAGTTGAGTTTTGGCCGCCCATTCGACTAACCTGTCAAGATCGTTCTGCAATAGTTGGACTTCGTTGTGCAATCTTGCTGATATATAAAGTTTGATGTCATCAACATAAATTTTAAAAGAGGATTCTCTTACCTCGCGTACAATATCGTTTATATAGATAAGGAAGAGCAAGAGGATGGGTCCTAGCACACTACCTTGGGGGACACCACTAGTAACGGCGATCCAATCAGAGTGTGCAATACCTAGCTTAACACCCCACTCCTGAACAGATGGGAGCAAGTGACAATGGCTCAACTCAGGGTGGGGACCAGTCCACTGACCAGGGACACTCTACACCGGTACGGGAAGGCGGGGGATAGTCGCTGCAGATCCTGTGGCGAGGAGGACTCGATCGAACACCTGCTGACGTCGTGCCCCGCCACCCAGGCGGAACGTCTCAGAATCTGGGGGACCCCGAACCCTACCCTTGGCGAAGTCCTTTGGGGGAGGGCTGGGGACGTTACGGGATATATCCGGAAGGTGGGACGGGCCGACCCTCCGGTGGACCCGCCCCTGCCCGTGCTGCCCCTGGGCCGTCGGGCGTAGGGTGCAAGAAGAAGAAGAAGAAGAATACCTAGCTTAACTCTTTGTATCCTGTTTGTTGCATAATTTTGAAACCAGTCTAGAAGATTTCCACGAACGCCACACCAAAAAAGTTTTTGAAAGGAAATGGTGTCAAAAGCTTTGGCTATGTCTAGATAAACTACAACTACTGAATTTCGGTTATCTATTGCAGTCGTCCAGTCATTTACACATTCTAGCAGCTGAGTTTGGGTAGACTTACCAGCTAAGCAGCCGTGTTGTGTTTCACTTAATGTACCGTAAGGTTAAAAAGTCGAATACAAACCGGCTTCATACATTTTTCAAACCATCGCATAATAACGCCTGTCTGACTTATAGGACGGTAATTAGAAGGGTCGTTTTTACTACCCTTTTTCTTGAAAACTGGAATTACATTGGCGGACTTCCATTCTAAGGGTATGGCACTTGTAAATAGGGAAACATTAAACAATATATGGGCAATAGGGGAAAATGCATTGCCTACCTTTTTCCAAAAGAATGTGGGAATTTCGTCCGGTCCTGAGCTAAGCTTATATGGCAAGTAAGCTAAGGCTTCGGTTACTTCAGATAGGCTTATACAGTAATCAAAAATAACGTACCTGTTTTGATATGGATTGTTGCGAAGCGTTGCACCATTGTCACTTGTAAAAAGCTTTGCAAATTCAGCGGACAAGATATCAGCCTTTGCTTTTTCTTTAACAATTTGCTCACCATGTGAAACTAAAATGGGCAGCTGACCCTTAGGCTTAATTGTTCTACTGACATAATTCCAAAAAACGGAGGGATTCGTTGTAGAGACTATCCTATTATTCTCGGTTACGCTGATATTCCGAAATAGCCCGCTTAAATTTTTTATTAGCAAGCTTCCACATCTCATGATTGGTTTGAAGCCTAGATTTAGAAAAACTGAAAATGCATTTTTCAAGGGGTCATAGCTCAGAAAATCCAAATTTGTAGATAAAGATTCTATTACAAAAAATGCTTACCTTGAGGTGCTCTACTCCAAAAAAAGGTCCACTTTTCCCCCCCCCCCCCCCCCCAACTGCAGTTAATCCTTCATCTCGGTCTAGTTCGCGGTTCTCCGGGGGCGGTGGAAATAATATTCCCTCAGTCAGTTCATAGACAATGCCTTAAAACATTGTAACGCACTCAAAACTATCCAAAAACAAAAAGATTATAGCCATTTTTGGCTTCAAACTTTGGCTTACGTTCATTTCACAAAACACTGAAAATGCAATTTTCAAGGGGTCATAGCTCAGAAAATACAAACTTGTGGATAGAAATTTTTTGCGCAAAATTGGATTTAGGCAAAAATACTGAATCAAATGAAAACTTGCTGCTACCAGTGGCGTATTTCGGGAGGGGCTGGGTGGGCTGCAGCCCCCCCTTAGCGGTTTAAGCCCCCCCCTTAGAGGGTCGCAGCACCCCCCTTTCCGAAAATTCAAAAGCTGACAAGTGTTTCTGATACCTCCACAATTGACAAATTCTACATACCTTCAAAATTAAGAAAATCTCTAAATTGTTTCCAATCTGTTGATGTTTTTTCGGCTTAGATACCATTTTTCTTTGTGCATGCCTATACATATGTATATATATGCCAGGTCTATTATCATATTCTGTGTTAATTGATTGATGTCTCACATGTTTGTATAGTCAGATAGGGTAAAAATTACAAAATTAAATACAAAGTATATACAAAAGTTTTTGCTTTTAAATTATATTTTTTTGCATACATGATATTTTTTGCGATTTTTTCACTTTTTGTTAATTTTAATTTTTGAAGCATATTACACCAATCTGCAGTGGCGCAGCCACAAAAAATTTCGGGGGGGGATGACTTTTCTTTTTTTAAAACGTGTTAAAAATGCATTTAATTGCTATTTTAACGCTATAAACGACACATATTAGCAATTGTCGGCCAATTTATAGTTTCTGTATATTAAAATTTGCCACAGTCGACCATTTGGAACTTTGAATAGGGATCTGCTAACGGCACGTATAAACTTTGAATAGGGATCTGCTAACGGCACGTATATCCGCGTGTCTCGTGTCATTTTGCAGCTCTAAAATTGCAACACACATCAGAAACGGTCGTTTTTGACCACGGATCCGAACAGGCCACCTGGCAAAACCATATTGCAACGATAAATCATCGCAAAACACCAATTTTTGAACGCAGCCATAAAATAGCCTACGCTGGCCCATAGCACAAAAATATTCACTCCAACTCTTATGTACGCAGCTATACACAAAGGGCTTTTCTTGCCACCAAATGGACGTGACTTTTATTCCCCGCTCGACTATAACGTTTATATACGAGGTCACTGGCCCTTGGCCCTATTTTTTTGATCCATGGGTTTAAATATAGTTGGAACCTGTGGAGGCTCGCGAAGAGATACATAACTTGCTTAGTTGTGCAGGCTGACTACCAACTTGTCAGCTGCTGTACTTGTAACATAAATGAATACAATATATCATGACATTAGTACTAATCACACAAGATAGATTTATATTTTTATATTTTATAATTCTGCTGGCTTCACTCCTCCGGCGCTTTGAGATTAAGCTTTACGGTGGTTGCAGCATTGATAATGGCACAACTCTTGTATGGCCATTTGTTAATTTAATCTGCGCGGCTTTGGGCGAAATAATCTTTGAAATGGTTGCTTGTAGGCTGTTGGGAACGTTGACCTTGCGCTTCCGCGTTGACATTTTGGCCGTGTCTTGGACAAAGACGTGGTCACCTTGCTTGAACCCAGTTTCAGTCTTTGTTTTCCCCGCGTACTTTGAAGACTCTGCTTGTGCTCTTTCTGTGTTTTCGTTTACTTTTGCCTCAAAATTCTTTGAGTGGTGGTGTGGTTTCAAATTCTTCCGATGTGGTACTGCGCTTTGATCCGTGGTCGATTTGTCTAAAGGAGAGCGTCCCATAGCCGAGTGAGGCGTATTGTTATAGCTTGTGGTTGCTGAAACTAACATAGTATACCAGTTTTCTGGAGGCTTGTTTGCGTCGATCAGCTTCTTGCTCACAATATCTTGGAGTGTTTGGATGACTCGTTCAGCTAAACCGTTCGAAGTCTTGGCGTATGGAGTCGTGAGATGATGTTGAATTCCATAGCTTTCAAGCACAGAGCGAAAGTCTTGACTTTTGAAGTGAGTGCCGTTGTCTGTGACAATCTCCTTTGGTACTTCACTGAATTTGAATGATTCGCTTTACCATTGATACAGTAATTTTGCTGTCTTGTGACTTGCTAGACGTCGTTTCCAACCAGCGTGACATCGCATCAATGGCAACTAAACAGTGCGGAAAACGGGATGTTGGATGAAAGGTGCTGTAATCCATATGCCATCTTTGTCGAGGTCTATCGTGGTGGTTGTGTTGTAACGCCAGCTTTTCGTAATGGTTTGATCTCATTTTGCATGTGTTACAACTTGCACAAAATTCTTTTATGTCAACTTTCAGATTTGGCCACTCGCTTGCGTTGAAAGGCTCCATAGCTCTAAACATTTTCTGCTTTTCTTCCGTTGTAGTTACCGTGCGTACAACCGGATATCTTGTGATAGCGTATTGGCTACCAGATTTTCATTGCCAGGTTCTAACCGTATTTCCATGTTATGCATTTGCATCTGAAGCACCCAGCGAAACAGCTTTGGTGATGAATCTGGCTTCTCTCTCTTCAGAAGGGTTACCAGAGGTTTGTGATCAGAGTGCACGACTATTCTTTTTGTTGTGACGTATAGCCGAAATGCTTCCAGTGCGTAAACGATGGCTAGGACTTCTAGTTCGGATGCTGAGAGTCGTTTTTCTGACTTCTGAGCGGCTCGGCTGGCAATGTCATAGGTCGCCACTTTCCGTCAATCTTTTGCTCCAGCATTGACCCAACCATCGCTGCAGGCGTCTGTCATAATGTGAAGAATCTCCTGACTGGGTCGCGGCATGGTGGGAGATCGGCGGTGAAGCCAATTGTTGACACAGCTTGTGATAGTGGTCTGTTACCTTTTATGTCCCAGTACGATTTTGTCATTTGGCCCTTGGCAGTCATGCAGTAATCGCTGTAGCGGCGCTAGACGGACCGTCAGATTCCGTTCGAAACGTCGCATGTAGTTGACTAAACCCAAGTAACTTTGCATTTGTCGTTTGGTCTGTGGCTTTGGAAAAGATCTGACTGCTTCTGCCTTTTTTGTATCTACACGGATTCCTTCTTTTGATTCCACGTGTGCGTGATACTCAACTTCGTGCTGTAAAAATCGGCACTTCGTGGGATTTAACCGTAGACCAGCTTTCTTTAGTGCAACTATGACTTTTTCTGCTGAACCAAATGCTCCTCAAAAGTACGGCCTGGTAGACCAGGATATCATCGAGGAATACCAAAACAAAACGATCCCACGTGTTCTTGCAGAATGTCATTCATCATTCGCTGGCAACGTCGCCGGTGCGTTTGTCAAACCAAAACGGCATCTGTATCCATTCGTACAACTTGTCCAAAGCCGTAAACGCTGTCTTGTGTTGGTCGTCTTCGGCGATGAATACGTTGTAGTACCCAGCCTTGATGTCCAGTGACGTGAAAGAGCTTGCGTTCTTGCAGTGTGTCAATTAGATCATCCACTCTCGGTACGGAGAAGCGTCTTGGCGTGTCTGGCGGTTCTACTCCACGATAGTCCACGCAGAATCGCCAGCTTCCCTCTTTCTTCTTTACCAACACTATGGCAGACGCATAAGGGCGGCATTCGTACTGCACTATACAGTTTTGGTCTAGTAGGTCATTGATCATGCGTTCTATGTTAGGAATGTAAGTTTCAGCGCAATTGTGCGTGGACGTTCTTTAAATGGCTGATTTTCACCAGTGTTTGTGTGACCAATGTGGTGGAACGTTCCGGGTCCACCCGAGAGTGTATCCGGAACTGAAGACGTCTTGGTGAGCTTCCAGTAGGCTTAGAAGACGTTGCTTTTGCTCGTGTGAACAATCTCCGATATGTTAATCTTTGACAAATTCTTGTTGGGCTTTGGCTGATTGCTCACATATTTGGTTCGCTGAGGAAACTTGGACAAATGCGGCTGCAAGAGGCTTCTTGCTTGCGCCTGACAAATTGAAAGCGACTTCATTGTCGTCGAAAATCAGTGAGTAGCGCGCTTGCACCTTGGCCGCGGCAGAGGCGACTCTTTGTCGGCGTTTAGTAGTAGTGGGCGTTCGATCAGCTGCGAGCATGCGAATTCCCAATCCGGCAAGCAGCTTGCGACCCATGATGAAGTCGTAGTCGATATTGCATTTGCGGAAGTCGAAATAGGGCTTGCACGTCCGCCAGAAAACGTGACTTCACGCTCTGGCAGATCGTCGGTCGTTACAGTGCGACCATCGAAAGCAAACAGGTTCTTTTGATGACGCGTCGATTTTCAGGTCCAGTTCTTCCGCTTCCAGCACGCATCAGGCCGTGACATCGGGACCGCAATTTGGAAGTGCCCTGTAAATGAAGTGACCATTCACTGAAGGGGTTGGGACGAAAGGGCTTGGATTGGCAGTTTTCACCTTTGTTTCTTTGACTTTGAGTGCCGGTGGTTCTTTAGCTACCCGACGAATGGCATCGTTCTCGGGCTCTTGTGCAATTGTTTGCTCTTCTATGACACAAACGCCGGTGCGGCCACGAGAGCTGTTGACGGATGTTCGGTCTGGCCGGGGCTTCAAAAAGTGGCAACGAATTTCTTTTGGCGCGACAGTATGCGGTTTTGTGGCCAGGCTGTTGGTGAAACTCACAACAAGGTTGCTGCGGAGCGGAACTAAAAGTGGGGTACGACGTTGATCGGGAACGACACTCTGCCGTGTCGTGACCGCGGCGCTGGTGATACTCACACCAGGGCGGCTGTCGCTGCGGTGGACGCGTGGGAGGTCGCTTTAGTACGCTCACATTACTTGCTTGTCTGCGAGAGTTCGAAAAATCTTCTTTCAGAGTTCCTCTGGGCCTTTTGCGCAAATTTATGACATCTTCAGCTCTTTCCGCCACGCCAACAAGCTTTGAAAATCTTTTGCCGTCAATCATACCCCAAGACGCATTGTCGTACTTCGTCGTTTCGTAAACCGTCCTTAAAGCGACGCGTCAGTTGTACTTGCTGAACCTCTTCTGGCACGGTAGGCATGGCTTGCGCGATGAGGCCTTGTAGATGCAGAGCAAAGGCCCGAACGGATTCGTCATCACGCTGGCGTGCGCGCTCGAACTTTTCCATGGCGTCAGACGGACTCCAAAATTCGACGAGTAGTGGGTAAGGAGACAGGCATATGTGTTCTGCAAGTTGGTGTGCACCGACGGTAGCTACTGATCATATTGCCGGCGTGCCTTTCCAGCCAAACAGGATCGGATGTGTTGCAGGGCTATGGCATCAGGAGCGTTGGCCAGTTCTAAGCGTAGCTTGACGCCTGCTAGCCAGGTTTTGAATGTCTCTGGATGATCACCGTCGAACTGTTCTGTTTGATTGAGCAGTTTACACCACATGCCACGCTCGCCTGCGGTAGGCTCACCTGGCAAAAGAGAAGACGCAGACACATGTATACTATCACTAACAGTTGTACCTGTTACACCAGCATTGACAGTATCAGTTACAAAAACATTGGCATGATTATTGGCCAGCACGTTGCTAGCGGGTGTGTCGACCGCTGCGGTGTTAGCGGCAGACACAGCAAAACCAGAATTGTTCGACCGGGGCGTAGCAGGCTGTGCTGTAGGCGCCCCCGCAATAGGAACGTTTTGCCTTGGCGTGAGCACACTGATGACACGGTTCAGTTGCTCATGCAAGACTCGACGCTCATGCAAGACTCGACGCTCCTCGCGTTCTACGGGCCACGCCGTATATTTTCATCAATCAAGCGATTAATGGTGGCCAAATACGAACCTGTATCGGCTACAGAGGTTGCAGAGATGTGGGAGCGAGCGTCATCTTGACAGTCATCGTCCCAGTCAATAACAGCATTGTTGTTAAAATGAGCGTCAATAAACAGTTCGATATGCTGGCGTAGAGCGTCAGTGTTAGCCCGACTGATGTCAGCAATGCGGTGAATGTCCGCTGTACTCAACTAGAATGAGTTTGCGAACAAAGTCAATCAATAATGTTCTATTGTTGCAGGCAGACAGTTTCCGTAAAAGTTCCTCTTTACCAATAGGCAGCATAGTAGCAAAACCTAACAGATTAACTTCATCGAAAATGGTAAAAAAGCAGTTCTTAACATAGAGGTAAAAATAGGGACTTGAAGGTTGTAGTAGAACGTAAGAGTCACCAGTTGGAACCTGTGGAGGCTCGC